>CM028359.1:20442119-20718067 GCA_016618105.1 Dendrobium huoshanense | reverse complement strand
GGGCGACCACCTTCCTCCTCCCAAGGATGCATGGAGGTTCCCGAATGGAATTTCGGATTTGAATACGACGACCACGGTCGAGTGGACATCCTCCGGTCTCCTTTCTTTGACGTCGGATTTGACTTCGACGATACCGTCGAGGAGTATTTGGCCCGGATCGTACCCACTCTCATAGAGACCGTCGACGACCATTTTTCAGAGTACACTTGGATCGTTGAAGGACGTCGCATCGCAACACCTCCACGACCCGCGCCAACCTCTTCCTCCCTACGGATCTACGACACCTTCGCCCTAGGAGTGATCGCATCTATCGTGTGGTTCTTCTTCTCCCAACAAGCTTAAGAATATGTAAATGAGAGCGGCCTCAAGGTGAGACAATCGCTTTGTTAACCTTGGGATTCTAGTTGATTTAATCATTCGCATTGCTATATTGAAGTCGTTATTTTATTGAGCTTGCAACTTTGCTGAATTTTCTTGCCTAAAGCGTGGTTAACTTCTAAGATTTCCATTGAATCGTCAATTTAGTAAAGCTAGAGGATGTATGATTGTTACTTTATAGAACTTCTATTAATTTCATAAGATTCGATTCCTGGATTCACATCATTTTGGTATCAGAGCATGGCTAGCATGCTTAGCTCATGTTAGATGCATCCTAGGAAGTCCCCACTAGCTTACCATTTAGCGTTTACATGCATAACATTGTTTAAAACATTTTATTCACTGCTTTTGTTTGCTGTCCAGCAATTTACAGCATCCTATTTTCATTACTAACATGCATGCTTAAGTTACCCAAGTGTTAATTTAGTCACTTACTACCCACCGAGTCACTTAACGCACTTGCTACACTTAAACTACTTGCTGTCCTGAGTTTTTCTGCACTATTTAGTGGCTGTTAAGTGCCCAAAACCTTCGTCTAGTGGCTGTCCACACACCACACCCACCCTAGTCACTTAAACCACTTCCCCACTGTGTTAGGTTGCTATCCCCAACTTTCCAGCGGCTGTTTGGGGGCTGTAAGAGCTGTTTCCAGCAGCAATACAGTGCTGTCCCCCATCCCAAACCTACCCTTTTCAACCCTCAGCTAATCTCATGGATCCACAGCACCTCCAAGCCACCCTAGACCTCATCTTGGGCCAATTAGGGACCGTTACTCAACAAATTCGCAACACCCAAACCGATCTAGCTGACTTTAGGCGCCACACGAGTGACCGACTAGATAACATTGAGCGTAACGGGAATCCTGCAATTTATACGCCATCAAGACCTCACTCACCTTATGGTGAAGACAACCGACCCGATCATGAACCCCATCGAGATCCCGGACGTTTTCCCGACCATTACCAACGCAACCCTAGGCCACCTCAAGAGCCCATAAGGGAAGACCACATTTGGAAAGACAACGACACCCAATTACTGAAGAACATTAGGATCGACGCTCCGACCTATGACGGAACCCTTGACCCCCAAGTTTTCCTAGATTGGCTGAAATCAATGGATAGTTATTTCAAGTGGTACAACATCTCTGAAGCTAGGAAAGTTAGGTTTGCTGAAATGAAGCTCATTGGTCGAGCCAACCTGTATTGGACCAATTTAGAGAATATGCGCGAGGCTCGAGGCGAACACCCGATCGCGGACTTGAGGACGATGAAACAGGAACTTAAGAGAAAGTATCTCCCTCCTTCGTACTACCCGAAGCTCCTTGATAAATGGAATAGATTAACGCAGGGGAGCAAGCCCGTTAAAGATTATATCTCGGCCTTTTACGACTTCCTGATCCGTTGCAATGGCGAAGAGTCCGCCACCCCAACTCAAATCCTTTCTATGTTTAGAGCTGGCCTTAGGGAAGACCTACGTACGGAACTCTTTGCTCGAGGTGTAGACTCTTTAGAGGCAGCCTGTAGCCTAGTTCTCGACCTCGAAGATTCTAGAACCCACTCCCATACTAGGCACTTCGACTCTCGCTCGAACTCGTATAGAACCTCGTCTGGACAAGCTCAAACCCGACCCTCGGGACCAACTGCAAACCGAACCCCTGCTAGTTCGGCCCCACCACGTACGGACCTCAAAGGTAAAGCTCCCGAGCGTGACGCTCCCAAGCCCAATTCTGGAACCAAGTGCTATAGGTGTCAAGGGTACGGACACATTGCTTCGCAATGTTCTAGCCCATACAAAGTCACCATAATCGAAGAGGTGGACGAAGAGGAAGAAGAACCTGAGACTGATTTGGTTCACCAAGTGGATGAGGAAGAAGACTCTTTTACTGAAGAAGAACCCGTTACCTTGCAAGTTGTTAGGTGTGCTTTAGCCCAACCTAAGCTAAGTGATGATTGGCATAGAACCTCAATTTTTCATACCTTCATTAAGATCGGAGAAAAGAGCTGCAAAGTTATCATAGACAGTGGAAGTTGTATCAACGCCGTCTCGTCAGCCATGATCTCCAAGCTCAATCTTAAGGTGACCCCGCACCCAAATCCGTATAAGGTTTCTTGGATCAATTCGACTACCATAGAAATTAAGGATCGAAGCCTTATTCCGATAGAATTTGTGGGATATCAAGACAAGATTTGGTGCGATGTTCTAACCATGGATGTTGGTCAAATTATCCTTGGTCGTCCTTGGTTATTTGACAACGATGTCCATATTTATGGGAGGACGAACACCTGCGTGTTCGAACATAGTGGAAAGAAGATCAAGTTAATGCCCTCTCAACCTAAACCTCCCAAAACTGAAGCTAAGCCTGTCTCGGCCAAGCACAGTAAAGGCCTCCACTTACTGACTGCGAAGGAGGTGGAAACTGAGATCACCCAAGGAGCACCCATGTACGCCCTCGTGGCTAGAGAAGTAGATGAAGACCAGAAAGAACCAATCCCCGATACCGTTAGACCTCTTATTGAAAACTTTGCGGATGTTTTCCCAGAAGATTTGCCTAACCAACTGCCACCCCTGCGGGACATACAGCACGCGATAGACCTGGTGCCAGGGGCATCCCTACCCAACCTTCCTCACTACCGTATGAACCCGACTGAACACTCTGAGCTTAAGAAACAAGTCGATGAACTCCTACAACGAGGATTCATTAAGGAGAGCCTTAGTCCTTGTGCTGTTCCTGCTCTTTTAACTCCCAAAAAGGACGGCTCGTGGCGAATGTGTGTTGATAGCCGCGCTATTAACAAGATTACTGTCAAGTATAGATTCTCCATTCCTCGGCTAGATGACATGCTGGACATGATGACGGGAGCCACTCTTTTCTCTAAGATAGATCTTAAGAGTGGGTATCATCAAATTAGGATCCGTCCCGGGGATGAATGGAAGACGGCATTCAAAACTAAAGATGGACTTTATGAATGGACTGTTATGCCGTTTGGACTGAGCAACGCCCCTAGTACCTTTATGAGAGTTATGACTCAAGTTCTGAGACCTTTCTTAGGAAAGTTCGTAGTAGTATATTTTGATGACATATTAATCTACAGCACTTCGGAGGATCAACATCTCAATCATATAACTCAAGTCTGTGAAGTTTTGAGGAAAGAACAACTATTCGCCAACCCTGCTAAGTGTAAATTCCTCACCGATAGTGTGACCTTTCTGGGATTCATTATTTCAACTCAAGGGATATCTGCAGATCCCGAGAAGGTGCGAGCTATAAATGAGTGGCCAGAACCTAAGAATATCCGAGATGTTAGGAGTTTTCATGGATTGGCTACTTTCTATCGGAGGTTTATTCGGAGTTTCAGCACCATTGTAGCCCCCATAACTGATTGTCTTAAGAAAGGGGAATTTCATTGGACGACTGCCGCTACCAGAGCGTTTGAGGATATTAAGAAAAAAATGGTAGAGGCTCCTGTTATGCGTCTCCCAGATTTTTCTAAGGTGTTTGAGGTAACCTGTGACGCATCAGGAATCGGTATAGGAGGAGTCTTGTCACAAGAAGGACACCCCGTGGCCTACTTTAGCGAGAAAATTAATGACATGCGACAAAGGTACTCCACCTACGATAAGGAGTTTTATGCTATCATTCAGTCCCTTAGGTATTGGAGACACTATTTACTACCTCAGGAGTTTGTGATCTTTTCAGACCATGAGGCGTTGAGATACATCAACTCCCAAAAGAAGTTAAATGCCCGTCATGGTCGTTGGGTTGAGTTCTTACAGGAATATTCGTACACTATTAGACATAAAGCCGGAACTGAGAATAAAGCGGCCGATGCTTTAAGCCGTAGGATAATGGTAACAAGAGAAATGAGAACAGAAGTTGTTGGATTCGAACGCATCAAGGACGACTATCAGGAGTGTACTGACTTTAAAGATATATATGCGTTACTTATGGAAGGGAATAAGCCATCCGTAAATGATTTCTTGCTAGAGGGTGGTTACTTATTCAAGTCTCAGAAGTTGTGTATCCCCAACACCTCTCTCCGTGAATTTCTTGTGTGGGAGCTACACGCAGGAGGTTTAGCTGGACATTTTGGACAAGCCAAGACTATCGCAGCCGTCGAGTGTAGATTCTTTGGCCCAGCCTTAAGCGCGATGTCACGAGGCTAATCAAACGTTGTCATACCTGCCAATTAGCTAAACAGAGAAAGCAAAACACAGGACTCTACATGCCACTCCCTGTCCCCAACTGCCCTTGGCAAGACGTTAGTATGGATTTTGTCCTAGGTCTACCCAAAACCTTTAAGAAGCACGATTCCATCTGTGTCGTAGTAGATCGTTTCTCTAAAATGGCCCACTTCCTCCCTTGCGCCAAAACTTTTGACGCCTCTAGGATTGCCAAACTTTACTTTAATGAGATTGTCCGACTCCATGGACTCCCTAAGACCATTGTGTCGGATCGAGATGTCAAATTTACAAGCTATTTCTGGAACTCTTTGGATTAAGATGGGGACTAAGCTAAAATTCTCCACAGCCTTTCACCCCCAAACGGACGGCCAAACAGAAGTTGTTAATAGGAGTCTCGGGAACCTTCTAAGAACTTTAGTTGGAGACAACATTAGGGATTGGGATTCCAAACTACCCATTGCCGAATTTGCCTACAATAACTCCGTCAATCGAACCACCGGTATGAGCCCCGCTGAGATTGTTTATGGGTACCAACCTAGGCAGCCAATAGATTTACTCCCCATGAGTCCTAGGCTTAGAGTGTCAGAGTCTGCATCTGCATTTGCATCTCATATCCAGGAATTGCATCAAGAAATTAATAAAAGAATCTTGCAAAGTAACGAGAAGTACAAACTTAATGCTGATCTTAAGAAACGCTTCAAGGAGTTCAAAGTTGGAGACTATGTCATGGTTCGGATTCGTCCGGAGCGGTTCCCTCCAGGGGCCGTTAAGAAACTTCATGCTAAGAGCGTAGGGCCCTTTAAAATAACTTCAAAAATAAACAGTAATGCCTATGTCTTGGACCTTCCCGAAGGTTTCAACATGAATCCCACGTTTAACATAGAGGATCTAGTAGCCTTTGATGGACCTGATTTTAACCCTGAAAATCCACTACATCTGGAGCCTTGTGAGTCCATACCTTATGAGATCCCCAGCCTCCCCCCACTCCCCAAAATTCTCCCATTACCTAATACGGAGAAGATTGAAACCATACTCAGTGATGAGATCATTTCCACCAGGAACGGCGGTCGCCAAAGATACTTAGTGCGTTGGAGAGGAAAGCCGGAGACGGAGGACACATGGCTAGATCGTGAGGAGATACAGAGACTGGATCCCGACATCTTGGAGCTGTACGAGAGTTCTCAGGACCCTCGCTCGACAGGGTCGAGCTTCCTCCCACCCGGGGAGAATGATGAGGACATCAGATTCCGACATGTGTACCATCGCCGGAGACGTCGATCGACGGTCTTGATTCAGAGTCTTTATTTTTGATGTCTTATTGTACTCATGTCATTTATATTTTGTCTTTTCCGTTTGTACCCCTATGAGGGAAGTAGTGTTTGTCTTTGCCCAAGGGCATCGTAGTCTTTTATTTTTTGTATGTTGTGGAGACTATATAAAGGCTAGATTTTGTATTTTGATTATTATTGATTGAATGAAAATTTTCCAAGCTTTGTTCTCTTAGTGAGTGCATGAGGCTCTCTTGGTGAGTGCTTCCCTTTGAGATCTCTTAGTGAGTTCTCTAGTTATCTTTCTTGTTTATTATTTGTTTTGTTGGCTTAAGTCTTCCTCCTCCTCTCAAGCTCATCAAATTTTCCTTTGGTCTTGCCCTTGCCGCCGGCCCTAAGACCTTCCCCAACCGCCAGCCACCCAACCGGCCCACCCGACCACCTCCCGCCGCCCCGCCCTTCTTCCGGCCAACTCCACTCCATCATCGCATGAGAATTTGAAATTGAAGATTCAAATTTTGAATTCTTTCCAAATTTGGAATTCCAAATTAGGAAAGTTTGCATGATTGAATCAATTTCAATTTATTTTAATAATGGAGTTTTCAAATACTTATCCACGTCATCGCCTAAGTTTAGAAACCGCCCCCTCTCTCCTCATAATTCCCCCTCTCTCCTTGAGCATGCCGCCGGCCTTCCCCCCCCTAATCAAGCTCCCTATTGATTGCCCCATTAAGTCTCTTGATTCTAATTTGAATTCAAATTAGGATTGATTGATTTCCCCTCATAATTGGATTAAAACTGAAATAATTTCAGCTTAATCTATTCCCCCTCTCTCTCCCCACCGCCGGCCTCTTCCCCCTCTCTCCCCCATTAATTCCCCATTAAGGAATTAATTGCGCCCACTTAATAATTCGAATTTTCCCTCCTAAACTTCTCCAAATCTGAAATTCTTTTCAGTTTTGGACTTGTTTCTTGCATCCACTCCTCCTCAACCCCATACCACCCGCCGGCCTCTTCACCCTAGCTTCTACCCGCCGCCCCCCTCCTCTCCTCCTTGGGGACGTGCTTGCGGCGACCACCTTCCTCCTCCTTCAAGGATGCATGGAGGTTCCCGAATGGAATTTCGGATTTGAATACGACGACCACGGTCGAGTGGACATCCTCCGGTCTCCTTTCTTTGACGTCGGATTCGACTTCGACGATACCGTCGAGGAGTATTTGGCCCGGATCGTACCCACTCTCATAGAGACCGTCGACGACCATTTTTCAGAGTACACTTGGATCGTTGAAGGACGTCGCATCGCAACACCTCCACGACCCGCGCCAACCTCTTCCTCCCTACGGATCTACGGCACCTTCGCCCTAGGAGTGATCGCATCTATCGTGTGGTTCTTCTTCTCCCGACAAGCTTAAGAATATGTAAATGAGAGCGGCCTCAAGGTGAGACAATCGCTTTGTTAACCTTGGGATTCTAGTTGATTTAATCATTCGCATTGCTATATTGAAGTCGTTATTTTATTGAGCTTGCAACTTTGCTGAATTTTCTTGCCTAAAGCGTAGTTAACTTCTAAGATTTCCATTGAATCGTCAATTTAGTAAAGCTAGAAGATGTATGATTGTTACTTTATAGAATTTCTATTAATTTCATAAGATTCGATTCCTGGATTCACATCAGTAATGATATAATTTTCTTATTTTTTTTCCAACAAATAGAGAATCTGGATCAGCAATATCCAGCAACAGGATGATGATCAAAAACAAAATCTGAATTGAGCCTGGATCACTGGTTATGTATGTAGGCTTTGGGGCCATTCTCAACCATTATGCTAGCAAACCGATAAGGCACTAATTCCAAGGTACAATCTAAAGTTGATTTGAATTTTATACACAACAAATCAGAAGGAAATGTAACTACCAGCACTGCATTAGAAGAATGGTCTTTATCAAATGAATGTTCTCCATTACTTTTATTCTCAAGATATATTACTAATATAAGCATAGTGTGGGTTAAATAAGGCACAACACATGAACTAATAAATGGTTTAATTTACTCTCTAAGAGCATGAGATGTCACAATCATTTATTTCTCAATGTTTCATTTATCAAATCAAAATTTGTTTTAAGGCTTTGATTGATGTGGGCATCCGACGGTGGACGTTAATCAAAGGATGAGACAAAGATCAACAGCATAGATCCCTCCATTTTTATCTTAGTTTATTAATTATATTTTTTATTTAATTATGTATTTTTCATTTTTACCCTAACTTAAGGGTCTTGTCTTATGTAAGTGATGCGGACATCCGACGATGGACGATATTCACAGGAAGAGTCAAAGATCAACGGTCGAGATCACTCCGTTTTATTTTAGTTTATTAATTGTATTTTGATTTAATTTTCCAATTTTTCCTTTTTACCCTTTTATTTAAGAGTCATGTCTTATGTAAGCCCAATGGGCAAATGTGTCTTTTAGTTTCTTTTGAGGCCTATATATAGAGACCCCTTCTCTTGTATTAGGCATGATGGAATTATAATAAAAATTTGTGTTCTGCACTTCTGCTCTTTTGGGAGGACGATAGTGAGATTCCTATGGGAAGGAATCAGAGTTTTCACGAGCCACAGGATGGGTCCCGGCTCGTGGTTTGAAGTCCCTTGGAGAAGGGCAACGAATCACCCGTCAGTCTTCGAAAGAGTCCAAGGCTCGCGGTTTTATCTTTTATCTTGTGTTTCTTTGTCTTTTGTTCCTTCTTGTTGTTCCTAGTCGCCATCTTCATCCTCTCCCTACTTCTATTAAACCGGCCTTAGCTCCATCTGATGTGAAACTACTAGGAGTTACCTTTAGAAATTAGAAAGACAATTGAATAAAGCTTTGCTCATGAAAATTTACCACTAGCACATAAAAGAAGATTATGAATATGAAGTAATCAACTTGCTTAGGCCAAAGAAGTGCAATAGAAATTAACCAAACAATTCCCTCAAAGTTCAAGGCAAGAGTAAATGCTAAGTACACATAACATAATCCAACGTTTAACAATGAGAGGTTCACCTCAAGGGCCTTCTCACTCAACTACTTGTAGGCTTTAGCGGAGAAAGATGAACCATACGAAGAAAGCTATTACCACTAGGAAGACGGCGTCGAAGACCTTAGTTGGTGGAGCGATAGCCGGTGGAGATGAGGGTGGTGGGTGGCCGACGATGATCCAATCATAGTCTTGGAATTGATCGTCTACGACGCGCGATTCAGATAGTCTTCCTGATGCATTTAGATTTTTGCATTATTTTTGTTTTGAACAATATTAGTTATATTTTCTATTTTTGTTTTATTTTTATGATATCCAATGATGGTGGTAAATTCAATGATCATGGTAGGAAAATGTTTGGATTATGCTTACCTTGGGTTTGCTGGTTTTGGGGTCCATCATGTCCTTTGGGGAAGTTTGCTGGTTTCGGATGGGCCTTGGCTGTTAGTGGTTTGAGCTTGGTTTATTGAAATTCTAGTTGTGCCAGCTCATTATGATCATATAGTGGTGAAGCTCATTATGAGCTGATGTTTAGTAATGAAATTAAAGAGAAAAGGAGCAAGATTTGGTGAGTGAAACTTGTTCTTTCATATTCCTTTTGTCTCTTGACCCGCTGCAATTTTTCCTGCTATTTTCCTCCCACGGTTTGCAACTGACTCTTCGGTTTGCTGCCTGTAGTCACCTTTTTACCGTGAATTAAAATCTGGCTGCTGGACCCGATACTTGCCTGTTGGATTCCTGTGCTTGGTTGTTGGAACCGTGGCCTCCTCCTTGAGAATTGTTGTGCTGTTTGGGATTTCTGTACACCGTGGCCTCCTCCTTGAGAATTGTTGTGCCGTTTAGGATTTCTGTACAGAATTTGTTGGATTTTCAATTCCCCATTTTTGGTGGAATTGAAATATTCTTTGGGCTGTTTAGTTTCCCTTCTTTTGCCTATAAATATGAGAAGCTTTGTGATGAAAAGGGTTGGTGAATATTGAGAGCAAAGTTACTATAACCTGCGGGTTCTTCTTGGAAAAGCTTGAGAGCTTTGTCCATTTCCTCTTCTACCACTTGGAAGGCTTGCGAGCTTCTCCACCCTTCGTCTGGGCTTCTAACCTCTTTCTTCTCTACGCAAGTTCCACTCCACTTGTATCTTTCTTCTAGTTCCGTTGGTAAAGTTTGTTGGCTGTTTTGGTGGATTTGTTGGCTGTTTTGGTGGCATTTGCTGAAGGAGTTTGGAAGGACGTTGGACCCCTTTGCAGTGGTGGACCTTTTGGTTTGCATATCTAAACATTATCTAAAAAATATATTCCTACAATCGGTGCATGTGAGGAGTCCTCTTGTAGGATGTTCTGAGGATAGCATTTTTTTTATTTTTGTTTTGTTTCTTTTGCTAGCTTTCTTTTGCTTTGGTTTGTTGGATGATCGCTTATTTTCTATTCTGAAGTTTAGTGGTTTTAACTAGTCTATTTTGTTCTCCAAGTGGTGTCTTAAATTTCTAAAAGTGAGTCTTGATTATCTTTGTTATTCTCTCTTTGTGTTTTTGTTTCAAATTGAATACATCACTTCCACAGTGTCGTCGGAGCCAAATCCGACGTCCAAGAACGGTGAACGGGTGATGTGGATGTCGTCGTAGATGTCGAACACCAATCCACTGTGAGGGAGAGCACTTGTGAGGGAGAACACCAATCTCGGGATCCGCCATGCATTCTTGCCGGCGTTGAAAGAACACCAATAAGGAGAGACGAGGTATGAAGGGGTGAGGGAGAGCACTTATGGGTTGAGAGGAAGGAAGAGAGAGAAGAGAGGGGCGGCGGGATTTCCAAGAGGGAGCAATTAGGTTTAGACCAAGAGCAATAGATCTTTGATCCAAAAACCTAAAATTAATTTCAGGTTTTAGGTGGATTAGGAGGGAAATCCAAATTGAAATGAGGTTCAAATTTCAAATGAGGCTAAGGGGTGTAATGTGCAATTAATGGGAGCCCATTAAAGGGTGGCCGGCGGGTTCAAGAGAGAGGGAGGGGTTTAATGCTAATCCTGAAATTAATTTCAGGATTTGAGGGGTTTGGGGGGAAATTAATTTGAAATTTGAAAATCAAATTAATGAGAGAGAGGGGGGGGAAAAGGGAGAAATTAATGGGGAGCCCATTAAGGTGGTCGGCGGCATTGAGAATGAGGGAGAGGGGTTGGGGGGGGGGGGGAGACTAAATACTTTCCAAATAAGTTGAGGTTAAATAGGAGGGAAATTAATAGCTCCACTCTAAATGAAATTTGAATTGGATTCCAATTTGAAATCTTTCCTTATTTGGAATTTTGCAAATAAGGAAAGTTTTTGAATTTCAAATTTTGAAGAAAATCGGTACCTCTTTTATTTAATGCTAGACCTCAATCAAGGAGCCATTATGATGATTGATATCATCATCATGGTTTGGGGCAAGGTGGTGGCCGGCGGCCAAAGGAGGAGGAGGGGGCTTTGTCGTCGGGTTGGGGGTCTTGGTGGAGCTTGGAGTTGAGGTGGAGGAAGCTAGTGGGTGAAATGATGTGAGGGATAAGGGAAAGGATGTGTGGTCGGCGGCTATGGGAAGAGCTAGAGCCGGCAGGTTAGGGAAGGAAAGAAGAGAGGGATGAAGGGGATAGACCACGAGTCACGGACTCTTCCAATGACTGGCGGGTATTGCTTTTGCCCTCACCGCGGGTTCTCATTCTCCTCTCTAGTGCACCACAAGAAGAAGAAGAAGAAGAAGAAGATAATAACAACAAAATTTCATTCAAATATTCATTAACCCATTACAACATATGAGACCACTATATATAGGTCTCCACTCATGAAAAGAAAAAGTATGAAATTGTCCTCTAGGCTACAATAACAAAACAACTCCCCAAAGGGGTAAAAATGGAAAACATTAAATAACTAAATAACACATCATGAAATCTGAATCAAAAGTAGAGACGCTAAATCGTGGCCGTAGATCTGCGATTCCTCTGTCGATAAACATGTCGGCAGCATCTGTCGATGTCCTCATCACCATCACCACTCACGGCCAAGCCACAAGCCGCCGGCCCTCCCCTTGGTTTCCCTCCCAACCCCCTTGCCATTAAGCCTTTCCTAAATTAGTTTTCATATTTTAGGTAACTATCTGAATAGTTGCCTAATTTATAAATCATATTTTAGGAAACTTACTAATTCATAGCCTATTTAAATTTTGAGTTAATTGGGATGAAATCTTTCATTCCAAATTTAATTTATTCATTTAGGAAAGCTTTGAATGCCTCATTAAACTCCCTCATTTATTCCCTTCCTTTTCTTGCAAAATTAATTTGGGAAATATTTCCTTTCAATTCCCCCAATCCAAATTTGAAATTTGAATTATTTCCTTAAATAGGATTCTATTTTAGGAAAATCCTCCAATCTAATTCAAATTAACAAATAAATTAGATTGGAATTAATTCCCTTTTCTTAAGTTGGGGTTCTCAAAGAGGCAAGTAACTAAAGCTTTCCCCAATTCCCTCTCTCCCCAATTCAAATCTTCCCCATTAATTCCTAGGCCCATTAATGATCCTCAAATCAATCAATCAAAGCCCAATTAATTCCTTCCCTTAAGGCTGAGATTATTGTCAGACTTTTGAATCCATTTTCTTCCTTATTCAAGTTCAAATTTATTGGAATTAAATTCCTTTTTCCCCTCCTCCCTATTGTCGGCCACTTCCCCATCTTCTTTCCCTTAAACTAGTGACCAAGCCCTTATTTCATCTCTCCCAACACCAATTCCTGCAGGTTTTCACATTTCAAGCTTGTTGTCCTGCATACAAAAACCTATCATTTGATGTCCCGAAGGAGATTAAGTGTTGTCCTGAATGTCTCGTGGCTTCTCCTTGCTGTCCAGAATTCCTGTAGGCAGATTTCTCTCTGTTGTCCTCAAATTTCAGCAGGAATACTCGCTGTCCTTCTTACTCAACGGCTTTTCCCTTGCTGGCCAAAAAATTCTAGCCAAGATCCTTGTTGTCTAGTCCTTCGGAAAGGCGTCACTTGCTGCCACAAGCTCCGGTACATCAAATCTTGTTGTTCGTTCTACATCAGTAAGTCCAAGTGGCAAAGTTATCTTTTAGTTTCTTTTAAGGTCTATATATAGAGGCCCTTGCTCTTGTATTAGACAATGATGGATTAATAAAAAAATCGTTTCTACAATTTGTTCTTGAGAGCTATGGGAGTTCTTAGGAGAGTGGAAGATCCTATGTGAGGGCAATGAAATACCCACCAGCCATAGGATGTGTTCGGGCACGTGGTTGAAGTCCCTAGGTGAGAACATTGCATCACCCGTCAGTCGCAAGTTGTGTTCGGGCTCACGGTTTATCTTCTTTCCCTGTCTCTTTCCCTCCCTCATATGGTCGGCCCCCCTACCCCTTTCTTTTTCCCTCCCCAATCTATTCCCTGATTCCAATTAAAAGCCCCATAAACCCCTCCTAAACCGTTGGCCCCTAGAGCTACTTTTTGGAATAGTTTGGAGTTTAAATTATTCCCTCTTCCTCTCTTAGAAAATTCTAAAAAAAAAAAAATTCAGAATTTCTAAGTCTTTCTTCCTACCCCTAGCCCTACACCCTAGTCAGCCCCCTCCCTTTTCCCCTCTACCTTTCCCTTGCACCTCCGGCCACCTCCCCGTCTCCCAACACCCGCCGGCCTGCTCTCCCCAACCTTCCCCTCGTCTTCTTTCCTAACCGAGCCCTCCCTACCCATAGCCACCGGCCGCCCTCCAAAGCCGATTGTTATCGCACCCACCCCCCCCCCCCCCCCCCCCCCCCCCCCCCCCCCCCCCTTGCCACCAGCCGCCCTCCATCTCCCATGAATTTTGAAATTCAAAATTCAAATTCCCCTTATTCACTTTCCTAAAATAGCCCCTTATTGATTAGGAAAGTTTCTACTTAATTCAAATTAATATTTGAATTTAAAACACTTTCCTTATTGATAAATTAATTTAGAAAACCTCTTTATTTAAATCAAATTTGAAATTAAATTAAGGAATTGATTTCAATTCCTAATTTAAGTCAATGGCCCACATACATTGAATCTAGACATTTCCCTCTTCATGCACAAGTTTGAATTTTTAAATTCAAAATAGCATCTTCATTACCTTCCTAAATTAATCTTTTGTTAACTTAGAAAGTTTCTAATTTGAATCCAAATTAATTTGAATTTCAAATCTCTTTCCTAATCAATAGATCTAATTTAGGAAGCCCCTCCCATCCCTCCAAATCTGAAATTAATTTCAATTTTAATTACCCCATCACATTTAGTGTTATGGCTCACATACATAGAATGTGGACATCTTTCCTCCTTCCTCCTTTGGCCGCCCCTCTCTCCCCTCTATCCAAATGATTTCCTTCCTAATTAAAGACCCCAATTAAGGAGATAACTAATTCCTCTCTTCCCTTCCTTCATTTCTTGTTTGAATTTCAAATTCAAATCCATTAATTAAGGAAAATCTAAGATGTAATGTTAGATCTTTAATTTTTATTACCCCCTCTGTTCTACATCATTGATTGTCTTATTTCAATATGCTTATGATATGTGATATATAACAGTTGAACTTCATAAATCATAATCTAGTTAAAGGAACTGAAATAATACCTTACGACTCGATTAAACTTCATTTCAGCTGTCAATGACACCCCCTTAAGCACAATGGAGGATACAAGGGGTGACAAGAAGAAATTTTGATATTTAGTCCTACAATCAACAATGTTGGTGGTTGTGTATGGCCATAGCTAAGTTACTTTCTCAACTGAAGACCCCAGACTGAATAACATGTGCTAACAATAGAAGGATAGGTAAGAGGCGGTTATTAAACAACTTGCATCAACATCTCATAGCTTTTGTAGCATAAAGGATGCCTTAGTTGACGATAAGATATGAAGTGCTCATTAGGGCAAAGCAAGGTGGCAAGGAAACACATAACATCCATGGTCACAACATATTTTGCTAACTTGGTAGATACCTCAACCCATCACCCCAGCTTATGGACAATATTGGAAAGACAAAAAAACAACAACAACAACAACAACATCAAGCCTTTATCCCACTACGTGGGGTCGGCTACATGAATCCTTTTTCTCCATTGTGTCCTATTAAAAGTCAAATTCTCGTTTAAATCTAATAAAGAAAGGTCATTCCTAATATTTTCTAACCAAGTCTTTTTAGGTCTACCCCTACCTTTCTTAACATAAGTCAAATCTAATACCTCTACTCTCCTAACCGGGTCATCGGAAGGCCGCCGTTTAATGTGACCAAACCATCTAAGGCGACTCTCTCTAATCTTATCTTCTACTGGAGCTACTCCAACCTTTTCACGTATATGCTCATTTCGTATCCTATCTCTAAGGGTAAAGCCACTCATCCACCTGAGCATCCTCATCTCTGCCACACTTAACTTAGTATTATGCTTCTCTTTTAATGGCCAACATTCAGCGCCATAAAGCATTGCAGGCCTCACTACCATCTTATAGAATTTTCCCTTAAGTTTGAGGGGTACATTTCTATCACATAACAAGCCCGATGCATTCCTCCACTTCAACCATCCAACTTGAATTCTGCTGATAATATCCCCATCTATTTCACCATCACTCTGAACAATAGATCCAAGATATCTAAAACGTGTACTCTTATTAATGACTTGATCGCCCAAAGTCACAATCCCCTCACTAGGTCTATTACTACTAAAATTACACTCCATATATTCCGTTTTAGATCTACTCAAGCGAAAACCTTTAGACTCTAAGGTTGACCTCCATAATTCAAGTTTACCTTCAACTCCCTCTCTAGTCTTATCAACAAGAAGAATATCATCAGCAAAAAGCATACACCAAGGTATATCCTCTTGCAAATGTCTAGTGAGAACATCCATGACAAAAAAAGAAAAAGAAAATTTTGAGTAGTCAATCTTAATCTAAAGCAATTCTTTGATGGGATTTAAATCGATTCATTAGTCAAGATCAACAGTTTATTAGATGTGAAATTTGGGTCATCAATCTTAAGATGAAATAAACTTATCTAGAGCATTTTAAAATATCCTATCAGTTGGTTTTGCTTAAAAATCTATGATTATCTTTAAAAACTTCAGAAAATTCTCAAAATCCTCGTATCAAGCAAATTGATGATGTGCTGACTCTAGGGATGCACACAAATAGGCATGGAGGTTTCATGGTAATGCATCCCTAACCAACAAAATACCCATATGATTGGTTGGCTCCCTTCCTTCTCTTTTTCATCTATTGTGCTAAGCTTCCTATTCTTTGAACAAAAATAGAGATGGCAAAGGACAAGAACGTGAAAACAATAGGAATCTTTTGTATAAACGACCTTCATGAAAGCAATTAGTCATCCAGAACATTAAGTTCTTATCTTATGCAATTTTTGAGATATCAAAGTTTTTATCCACATGGAAATTTTTTTTTAAGCGGGTTTCATGGAGAATCAAATCATCTTCTTTAAATAGAAAAAGTGTTTTGTATTCACTGCATCATTCAAGCTCATTTGATCTCTTGTGTGTACTGTTCGAGTGTTCTAAGAGTGAAGGGGGGATTTGTCCTTGCTCATTGGTGAGATGTCGTGTTCCTTAAAGGTTCCCTATAAGTCCATTTCAAATTCATTTTCACGCTCAATTTTGATCCCCATTCATCACATGTATTGCATTCAAGACTTTAATTTTTGTTCTTGCTTTGCAATTTTACACTTTGTTAACTTTCATTCTATGTTGCATTTCAGACCAAAAGTTCCTTCGCTTTTACTCTAAATCTTTTGCAAGTTTGTTTCACTTAAAATTTGGCTAACCTCTTGACATCTAGCCCACGAAGGGGCTTCAACAAACAGTGCTAGATATTCTCACCATTCTTAAAAAAGTGCGTATGATCAAAATCATGAAACACCAAAACCAAGGGATCTTCATATCCACAACGCCTAAAAAAATACATATAAGCCTTTATCACTTGCACGAGAAAATACACAAGATTTCTCAACCGCATTATCACTACGTGCACGAGTATTTAAGAACAAATTTCTCTGTTATATTAGAACAACACACATCAATAATTATTTTGTATTTTCACTGCCACGTTGAAAAAAACAGCATGAGTACTTAATTTTTGAGGTTTTTGCATTATATCTTGCGAGCAAGGAAATCGATGATGGCGAAATCCACTAGTTTTTTTATCTCTCTACCTTTTTATTTGAATTCTTTAGTTTTTGCTTTATCTTTTCTATTTTTTCTGTTTTTTTTTTTTTTTACTTTTTTTAAGAGAGAGAAAGAGAGTGAGAGAGAAGGGTGCAGCAGAGAGTGGGAAAGAGGGCAAAGAGAATGGTGTGAAAGAAAGAAAATAGAGGTGGTACTAGTCGATGTTCGCACCATCATAACAACAGTGGAAGGGGTTAGACGTCAGTGTTTTGAGAGTTGGTGTTGTGAGGTGGAAACACGAGTTAGTTGATGGTGAAGAAGACGGATTGAGTAAGATTGGCTAGGAGCATGAATTAGGTGACGGAGAGGGAGGAGACGGTGTTATGGAATTGGGGACAGGTTCGAAGGCTTTTGCTAAAGCTGCAATCATGTAAGTCAAAGAGGGTAAGTCTCTAGCTTGAACTTGGGAAGGGACCATCGACTGGGGTGTATCAAAGGCTTTTGCTAAAGCTGCAATCATGCAAGTCGAAGAGGGGAGTCTCTAGCATGGGACTTGGGAAGGATCCATTGACTGGGGTGTAGGAAGAGAGAAACTCGATGGTTTGATGAATTGGCATATTAGAGATCGATAGAGAGGAGTGTTACTAGCGATGTATTGTTGAGGTCAAGATCAATAAAGGGAAGGGACTGCGAGGCTATGAGCCTTGGTACAGTGGGTCGTGTGCATGAGTTTGGCAATGATGCAAGTAGCAGGAGTGAGCGAACTAGCAACCTGCATGCAAGAACAGCTCAAGTAGCAGAGAGCGAGCTCATGCTACATCCAAGCAATGCTAAATAACAAGGTTGTGAAAACCGAACCGAACAATGAATCAGAAGAAGAGACTCACAATTCGATAGTTTAAGTGGATCGAATTGGGGTTGAACCGAATGATGTAATAAATATCAAAATTATTTAAATGTCATCTAAATAGCACAATAATGATATAATAATTATGAAATAAAATAAATTTGGGGCTAAAAAACAAATAATATTCATACATAAATAATATATCCTATAATTTTAAATTTGAACATATTTTATCTTTAAATGTAATTCATCTTTATTATAAATATACTTTACATATAAGTTTATAAATTTGATATGAATAATTTTTAATTTATGTTCTAGGTTTAGATAAAATTTATACCTATAAATTTATATACAAAAATTGCATTATAAAATTTCATCTATAAATTCATGGTATATCAATTATTATTCAAAAAATAATTAAAATTATTTTTATATTATATAAATACAAATTATACATATAAGTGTCACAGAAATGAGAATGCTTAGGTGAATGAGTGGCTTCACACTTAGAGATAGAATATGAAATGAGTTTATACATTAAAAAGTTGGAGTAGCTCTAAGTGGTAGATAAGATTAGAGAGAGCTAGAGGTGTGAGTCAAGCTGACTCGTGAGTCAACTCGGGCTTGGCTCAATAAATGTCTATGAGCCGAGCTCGATGAGCAAATGAGCCAAGTTTGAGCTAACCACGACTCGATTTGTTAGCTCGCGAGCTAGCTCATTTAAAAAATATTACTATAAAATATACTTAAAATATATTAGAATTCAGGATTTTAAGTACAAAATTATTGAAAATGTATGATAGATATGTTCATTTCTTTATATTGCGTTATTCTTTATTATTATTTTAAATAATTTATCATTCTTTTTGCCATTTTATTATGATAATTGTTTAAATCATAATTATTTTCTCTTTTAATAATAAATGAGCTGGCTTGTAAAGCCGGCTCGAACTCATTGAATAAAGCTCAAGTTCAAGCTCGAACTCGATTAATTAATCAAGCTCAAGGTCAATTTAGGAGTGACTCGAGCACGGCTTGACTCATTTACACCCCTAGAGAGAGCCGCATTAGATGGTTTGGACACATAAAACACCAACCTTATGATGACCCGGTTTGAAGAGTAGATGTATTAGATTCAGCATACGTTAAGAAATATTGATGTATACCTAAATTTGGTTAGAAAATATTAGAAATAACTTTTTTTCTTAGATTTAAATGAGAATTTTACTCTTAACAAGACACAATAGAGAAGAATGATTCATATAGTCAGCCCCACATAGTAGGATAAAAGCTTGATGTTGTTATTGTTGCTGTATTACATTCAATCTGTAAAAAAAAAGTCGCAAATAATAAAATTTTTAATCCCACATACATTGCACAGAGTTATCTTCTTGTATAATATGAAGAACCATCTGTTTAAAATTTTACCAAAAAACTACATATATGGGTAATTAGCAAAAGTCTTCCATTGCACATTGGGCACGTTGAATTCTTATCTAATTTAGGAAATATTTTAGATCTTTAAACTTAGATATAGGGTTAATAAAGCGAATGCAGCGTTCATCTGGCTCCAACAGCCCAATTCAAAGAATGAGTTAAGTAAACAAAATGCTTGAAGAAATCTTGGTAAATTTCTAGGAACCTAAACCTGAGAGCAGTAAAAATTTCTACGAGATATAAAGGTTAATCAGGGCACTTACACAAAGTTTTAGTCGTTTCATTCTCTATAAACATGCACCAGCTAAATCAAATTATTGTATGAGCAACCCAACTAACTCCTGAGCTTCTCTACTTTGATGAAAAATATTTCAAGATATGCTATTGTCACATGAAACCTTCAAAGTTTGATGGTATAGCTTATCCAGTGCAACATCCCAAATTATAACGCTAAAATCCAAGTGAAAGCCTAACCGCTGCCCGGTCAAGATGTGGAAAGGCAACGAGTTCATGTCATGCTTTAAAATGGGAATGCTTGATGGAATTAAGTTGCAATGAGACAAACCATTCAGTAAATAGAGATGGACTGGAAGAACAATTTGGCTAAAGCTAAAACAACCCATTAAAATTTTTTGCATATATTTCAACTCTATAGCCATAGTCGAGATTAAAAAAAATATATACCACATTCCCATCCCAGACAGCAGATTTTATTTTAAAACAACCTATAAGAACTGTGAAATCAAAACAAGAAATAGATGGGATCATTACAACCGCATACGGTGGAATTGAAGAAGAAATGTGAAGAACAGTAAAACAATATTGCAATGAGAAGAATGCACTGGATGAATGTTTATAGCACATATTCAGGTAGGTCAATAAGAGAAATAATGTACAATTACACACAAATGCAAGTTCACAGACTGTTTGTGGCATGTTTCTTTCCAATGAATCAATAAAGTTATGCAATTCAATAAATTGAGGGATATGAGGACTTAAGTATGATGCACAAATTCTAATTTTAAAATTTTGAAGGCCAACCTGCCATTGTCTCAGTATGAAAGTATCATAAAAACAAGAAAAACTGTTCCTATGAAAACCTGCACTTCATCAATCTTCGGAGAAGCAAAAGCAAAAACATGGAACATTAGAAAGATAAACGAAAATAAAACTAGGAGAAAGAAAGACATACCGAATCATTCATCACATGTAAGAGCTCTGTCTCTGGATAACTCAGTGCAAGTGGAACAGCAACTCCACCACTGAGCCAAGTGCCAAGAACCCCAGCAACAAATTCTGCAGAAGGCTTAGCGACAATTCCTATCCGTGCTCCATCAAGATTTTCTGATTTATTGTTGGTTTGAACGGAAGTTTCATATTTGCACTCCTCAATACTCTGCATGTGATGATCAACAGTTGTTAGTGAAGTCCTGAGTTGTGCAATAAAACTCTTAAATACTTAATAAAGGCACTAAATCATACTTTTAAATTCAAGAACAAAGAAAAAAGTGGGATTTACATACATACCACTTTATTTAATTTTATTTACATATCTAACACCCAAAACTTTAATATTACATTCCTACCACTCATATAAAATTTTAATATCAAATATATCACTATTATATTTCATTCTTACCACCCAGACCATCCTATAAAATTTAATATTTCATTCCACATGCAGTCATATTTGTTCTATGGGTAGTAGGCATGTAATATTAAAGTTTTATGTATTAGATATGTAAATAACATAAAATAAAGTGGTATGTATGTAAATCCCTGAAGCAAAAAATGAGCAATGCTGCAATTTGGTCCATCATATGAGTTTTCTGTTACCGAATAGGAAACCATACTTAACAGTTGAAGCACAAGAACAAGCTAACATGTGGTGAGCCAAAATAATGCCAAGTCGTCATAGTCAAAAATGATATGACCCACCAAAAAAAAGAAAATGGTTCCAATATCTCATCATAAATAATACAAACTCCTCAAACATCGCTCAAGTTGTAAAAAGGATTTTGATGAGTAAACATAAGGTCTAAAGCAATATAATCCTTGTTGTGGATTACTGGTAAACGCATATGCAATTCACCGAACTGATCAAACTTACATTTTGTTGTTCTAGCTGAGATTATTATTATTTTAAATTTTCTCTAATAAGGCGGTGCACATCAATTCAAATTGGCTAGGCTGTGTAACTTAATCTTTAAGTTCACCATATTCATGCGCAAATATGCATAATTATACGTTGAGGCATTCTTTCAAGTTGTAGAAAACAGTGAAGTTACTGATCTTTCTCATGTTGGAAGAACATAAAGGGTTAGGAAAAAGACCTCCACTCATTACAACAAGCAACCAAAGAAGGCTAATAATCATTTTATCAAATTTAATTAGTGGAAAAACACAATCACATCATCGCAACATTGCAGTGATACTTTGTTCAATTACATGGTAAACAGACATGCTTACACTTTTAAAATTTCCATTGCGCAAATGATTGCAGATGCTCCATGCAGATGAAACAATCTCCGCAAAGCTGTAGCTGTTATTTTCTGCTCTTACAGCCACACTATCATGAGCCGTAGAAGCTCGCTTAAGAGTTGCTTTGACAACATCCATGAATGTATTAGGTGATAATCCTGCCCAACAATCATAAAATAAAAAAAATAAAAAAAGAAGAAGCTTTTTTCATGATATAAAGACCAAAATCACAAACCACAGTCCATTCGCAAGCAAACAGAAAGAAACAAAGCTCCAAATGATAGACAAAAGAATCAAAATCGCCGCACCTCACTCTAAGCTACAAATGAGAAAAAAAAAATTGACGATAAAAACAACATTAGAAACAAAATCGGGTTTTGGAAACCAAATGGAAAGGGCAAGCCTTAACTCAGTCAGATCAGATGGGGAACGAAAAGAGAGGATCTGTACCTGAGAAGCAACGTGATCCGATGAGGAAAAACCCTAGAGGTGGTCGCCAATATAAGTGCGAATGGCTGAATTGGACGAAACGGTTGGGGGCTTTGAATGATTTCATAGTTAGGTACTCCTCATTTAACAGCCGCGGATTCACATGGCCATTTGCGGGCCTACAAATTTCGAAAAAAATTAAATTAAAATATTTTAAATTAAAGGAAAAACAAAAAGTAAGGGAAGGAAGAAACGGAAAACCCTTTCTTCGTCAGCAGAACACATAGATTTCTGCATCGCGACGTGGATGGCTGAGGCCGTCGCGGATTCTCGCTTTTTGTGTTTACTGTTTTAAGTACTTAAAGTCTCTCTCTTCCAGCGGTGATGAATATCTAAAACTAAGTGTTTTGCAGTAAAGATTTTTTAAGAAAATAAAAAAATTATTTTTAAACTAATAAGCTTCTGAAAAGCAAAATAATAAAAAAATTAAATAAAAATTGATTGATTAAAATTTAATTAGGATTTAAATTTGACCTTATCAAATAATTTTCTTACTCTTACAAATTAAATAATTTTATAAAACCTCTTTCTTTTTAATCTAGAATTTAGCAAATATAAGAGAAATCGAATTTAAGACTTTACACAGTTATATTTTATTATGTCTCTTATTCTTTTCTATTTAAATTTAATTTTTTAAAGTATTTTGTTAAATAATTTATTAAGATTCAATTAAATTTGACATTTATTATATAAAAAATATATAATTTGAGTTTTCTAGAATTATGAAATTTAAATTTATTAATATTATGTGTTAGAAAATTTACTGTGAGATAATTTTATGTCCTAGCTCTGCACAAAATCTCGCATGCATACAATAAAAAAAGGATTCCGAGTGACCTTAGAGTTTATATTAAAAAACTTGAGAAGATAAAAAAAAAATCAATGAGAATATTTAAAAGAAGAGATTGGAATATTACAATTTAATTATTAATACTTGGTTCCCCCCCGGGGTTTGACATAGCCATCGACCATCCCCAGACCACTGAGGGTTCGTTGTCCGCTATCAAATCATCGCATGTCCGCCGATTATAGCCGGACCTCCGCCTGGCCGCCAACCACCATTGAACCTCCGCTCAGCTGCCATTTACACACCACACTGATCACCATAGCTCGTTGACAGCCGCCAAACCTCCGCCTAGCTGCCAGCATCAACACATCAGTCTGACCACAGTCGCCTACTAACTATGGTCCTTCCGACGTTCATCTCCTGCCGATTATGGTCCCCTATAATCCCCCCAACATCTATCACTAGCCAACTACAGTCCATCGAACTTTCGTCGCCCGCTGACTAAAATCCTATGACCTCCGTCGCCAGTCAACTACAATCCCTTCAACCACCGTCGCCTCAACTCTCTTGAGAACAATTCTTATACTATCATATTCTTCCACTCCCACAATGTAATGCACTCTATATGATAAGTATTTTCTACATCAAGTCAAGACCTTCCACCAAATGAAGAGTCTCTTTTAAAATCAACAATAAACATTAGTATAATCAATTCAACTTGGCAAGACCTCATGATTTTTTTTCCTTTTCAAGATTTTTCATATAAAAATCTTAGTCTCTTATGACTTTTACATCATCTCTCTTATCTTTGTGTGTGTTGGATCTTTATACAAAGCATGAATGTTAAACTCTATATTTCTCTACTGTCACGAATGTTCCAGGACGCAACAAGTTAGACAACGATTGTCAAAATATTATAGTCGAATGAAAACAATTCGATGATAGTATTTAGATTATCATAAAAGAAATATTGGTCAGACTATGACAACTCTGCCATTGCAATCAAGGATGGTTGTTGCTGACGATGATCATGGGTATCAAGTGTCTAGTAAAACACTAAAATCCTTCAGACCTCCAAGGCATCGCCCAACACACAGTCCACTTCGTATTGAGATTGAAGAAATTTATGATTTTCTCAAAATAATATATTGATAAATTTGGCCAAAGTTCAATAATACTTCATTGGCCAGCCCATATCAAGCCCTTTGATCATAAATAATTCATTCAACACTTAAGTGTCGTACTTGATTCATAATTAAATAGTCTTAAGCTCACTTGATTCATCTCGTCAAGATGCTCAACACATAGATTCGAAGATTATGTGATCCTTTAATTTAAGTCCCGAAGTTTTAAAACAAACTTCAAATATTTGATTTAGGCTCATTTAGACATATGAGATCACATTTTGTGTCATTAAGTTCCCTTCTGTAAGATGATCAATTTGACTATAAAACATGTTAAAAGCATAATTCAAAAGATTTTAAATTTAATTAAAAAATTTAATGTTATCTCCAAATTCATATTTGAACGGATGAATTTTTTGATCAATAAGATTTATTAAATCTTTTTTAAACTAATTTTGAATTCTACCAGCTGCCAAAGATCCTTATTGTATTAGAAATTTGTCACCATTATTGGGGTCTCAAAATTAGGCAAAGATTAATAGGATTGATGTTTTTATTTTTATTTATTTTTTTTATTTTTTTTGTGACGAGGAAGCGCTGTTCTTAGGCTAGTGAAATTCCCGGTCGACCTAGCATGCAACCCACATTAATTTACATGAGCCAGCACTTAAGGCTTTCACTGCTTGCCAAAGGATTCGAACCAGAGACCTGGGCTTTGACTGGTTGATTGAAATAGTTGGTCTGATCAACGTTAAAAATATTATCTTGATCGGGCACGAATATCAAGGCACAAGTTGGAAATTTCCAAAATTAAATATGGGACCATCTTAACTCCGATTTCAGCAAACTTACAGTCGAACTAAACGTCTCGAAAATACGAACCCAATGACACGTAATTCAACTGAATTAGAGCCCAAATGGGTCCAAATCAAAGACCCGAAGCGCATTTAAAAAGTTCAAACCATAAATTGGATGACCAAAAAATTTCCAAACATAACATCCTTATAGTCAAATCAAGCAGCTCAACGAGTCTAATCCAACAAGCCCAAGATCATCAAATTTTGATATAATTAAGACAATCAAATGCCTAGTAAGTGATCTACAATCAAAGAGATCAACATCAGTCGTCTATCAAACCACTCTCAACTTATCCTTGATCTCCTTATACCCTAAAAAGGAAGTAAATACTAATTAACACAATGTTTTACTACACTAATTAAAATAAAAAGAAAAATTGTGTTTAAAAATTATGTTCTCCATACACTTTTGTATTTTTCATATGTAATTTCAGTACAAGAAATCCATATAAGCAAGTAAGATGATTCCATAAGGTGGATGACAACATGTGAACCATGTGAAGCTTGATCTAAAGATCACAAACATGACATCTCAACTTCATGTACATAGAATTAGATCCAAGTTGTCTAAATCACATGTATGATCCAAGGAATATATGCACTATTTTATAAAAGATATATATGAACCTTTATATGATGTATGATCATCCAAAGAGCAAAATAGTGCGTTGGAGAATCACTTTGGTGCCTAATTGTGAAACATCACAAAGTCACACAAACATAAAGATTAAAAAATTATTTTTAAATAACTCAAAATCAACAAAGTGTTCATGGTTGTACATTTAAAACAAGGCTTTGAAACTTGGACAGTACAATAGCGGTTCCATGATTCGACCGGGATCCAACCGGATGACAAAATAAATAATTATTCTATTTAAATATTATAATAATGATACAACTATTTGTAAATATATAATAAAAAAATGAACATAATCATAATATAAAGCATAAAAAATAACAAATAAATTGAATAAATTTAAAATTAAATATATTATTATTTTAAGAAAATAACTTTATGTTATGATTATACATACTCTTTAAATTGACAGTTGTACATAAATATTAATATAGTGTAAGATTATACATATTCTTCAAATTTAGATTATACCGAACATATACATAATCGTTGAGTTGTTGATAGTCCAAATAATTCCGTCTCTTTGAATGAATATGTTCAAAAACACTCCAATTTCCCTCGCATCCTGATAAAGATGAAATATGGCTTAAAGGTCTTATAGCTACTTTCTACAAGTTTGGAGCACTTGATAATTATAAGCTTTACCTTAATTAATTGGAGGCCATCCGATTTGGTCTGAACGGCTCAAATCATTTTTCAAATGAACCGACTGATTATTCAAAATTGGGACCAATTTTACGGTTTGACAATCAAACCACCAATTCGAACAGCTCGATAGCAGTTTTGTGGGAAACCGATTTTATAGTAAATCGTACGTAATCGATTGGCCGATCGATTCGCGGTTCAATTGGTTGAACTGGCTGGTCTCGTCCTGTTTTTAAAGCCTTGGTTTAAACTATACATAGAGCTACATATATGGCTACCACACAAAACTACTGAAAAGTTTTATGGATCTTAGTTCCTAATTAACCAAAATTATCATTAATCACTAATAATTAAGAAATGATTATAAAACTTATAGTTGTTTAGTCATTTAGCATCATAATTATGCAGACTTATGTAATGTTTATAAATTATTTTTCCAAAAAAAAAAATGGCAAAGCTAAACATGACGAAGCCAAGAAAGCCCAAACTACTAATTGCACTCCGAACATTTTAATAAAGGAGCAGTGAAATTTCTGGTTGACATTCAATTCATATCATTAAAGATAATGTACCATTCTGAGTATATACTGAGCTCCCTATTGACCCAACGCCACCTTTAATTGAGCTCAACCACTTTATCATTCATAATTATGAATATATTTTTATTTCAGATAAATTAGTAATAATATTATTTCTAATATTATTTTAATATTTAAGTATTATATAAATAAATAGTAAGCTTTTAATATTAGAAATATAAATATATAAAAACTTTATTAAATGTATGTAAATCTATCAAAAAAATAATATAAAACAGTACTTAATTTTCCCACACTACACCATCCAACCTACCTTATTAGGTAGGTAAGCATTAATTTTGTATAATATTATTTAGACTTCGTTTATTTATTTATATTTTTTTTATAATTATTTAATTATTTAAAATAATTATTGATACATCGTCAAAAAATTATCTTAATCGGGCGCTAATCTCGATGCAAAATCAAATTGGAAATTTAAAAAATTAATTCGGAGACCATTCGAACTCCGATTTCAGCAAACTTACTGTCAAATTGAGCGTCTCGAAAATATAAACCCAACGACACCAAATCTGACTCAATCCGAGCCCAAATGGATCAAAATCAAGGACCCGAAGGGCTGTTGGAAGGTTCAAACCACAATTCGGATTACCAAACGGCTTCCAAACATAACAAACTTATAATCGAATCGAGGGGCTCGACAAGACGAATCCAACGAGCACAGGATCACTGAATTTTGACATCACTACGACATTCAAACGTCCATCGAACGATTCATGATCAAGGGATTCAAGATCGACCGTCCATTCAACCACTCTCAACTAACCCGTGATCCTCCACCTATTTACGGGCCATATCATTCCCAAAATCTATAAATATAGCCCCCTCTTCTCTTGAAAAGGACCCCCGAAGCCTAAGGAAAAAAGAGTGAGATTGGAGATCGCTCTTGCTTCCTTGCCTCCTCGACCACCGCCGGAGTTTCGCCGGACCACCACTTGAGGCCCTCACCTCCGCCGGACCACCGCCTGATACCTTTGCTCCGCCGGACCACCACTTGAGGCCCTCGCCTCCGCCGGACCACCGTCTAACGTCGTTGCTCCGTCAAACCACCACCTGAGGCCCTCACCTCCGCCGGACCACCGCCTGAAGCCGTTGCACCATTGGACCACCACTTGAGGCCCTCGCCCCCGCCGGACCACCACCTGACGTCGTTGCTCCGTCGAACCACCACTTGAGGCCCTTGCCTATGCCGGACCATCGCTTGACGCCGTTGCTCCGCCGAACCACCACTTGAGGCCCTCGCCTCCGCCGGACCACCGCCTGACGTCGTTGCTCCATCGAACCACCACTTGAGGCCCTCACCTCCGCCGGGCACCGCATGACGTCGTTGCTCCGCTGGACCACCACTTGAAGCCTTCGCCTCCGTCGGACCACCACTTGACGTCGTTG
Source organism: Dendrobium huoshanense (assembly GCA_016618105.1). Taxonomy (NCBI): domain Eukaryota; kingdom Viridiplantae; phylum Streptophyta; class Magnoliopsida; order Asparagales; family Orchidaceae; genus Dendrobium; species Dendrobium huoshanense. The sequence continues at coordinate 20,689,783 of CM028359.1, read as the reverse complement.
CTCCGCCGAACCACCACTCGAGGCCCTCGCCTCTACCGGACCACCGTCTGACGTCGTTGCTCCGCTGAACCACCACTTGAGACCCTCGCCTCCGCCGGACCACCTCCTTACGTCGTTGCTCCGTCGAACCACCACTTGAGGACATTGCCTCCGCCGGACCACCGCCTAACGTCGTTGCTCTGTCGAACCACCATTTGAGGCCCTCGCCTCCGCGGTACCAACGCCTGATGTCGTTGCTCCGCCGAACCACCACTTGAGGCCCTCGCCTCCGTCGGACTACTGCATGACGTTATTGCTCCGTCGAACCACCACTTGAGACCCTCGCCTCCGTCGGACTATCGCCTAACGTTGTTCCTCCGCCGGACCACCACTTGAGGCCCTATGCTCCACTAGACCACTACATAAGGCTCGGACTTCTACCGGATTGTCATTTGAGGCCCCGAGCTCCACCGGGCCAGCACCTGACGCCAGGAGTTCTACCGAAGTACCACCCTTCTATTATGGTCTTTCAGACCTCGGTCTCCTGCCAACTACGGTCTTCCAAATTCCTATGTTCTGCCGACTATGGTCCTCCCGACCTCCGTCGCCTACTATGTTCACTCCGACCTCCATCACCAGACAACGGTCTTTCAGATCCCGGTCTCCTGCTAACTAATGTTCTTCCAACCTCCATCACCAGACAACGGTCTTTTGGACCCTCTTCTCGTGCCAACTACGGCCCTTCCAACCAAACAAATATGAATATTATTGTAACTCCTACTATGTAATATGCTCTATATGATGTACATTTGTACAATCAAGCCAATGCCTCCTCCCAAGGAAGGACCTCATTTGTAATTGACTGTAAATACTAGTGATTCATTCAAACTGAGCTAGGCCCCGTGATTTTTTCCCCCTTTTTAAGGGGTTTTCCACGTAAAAAGCTTGGTGTCTTATAAATGTTACACCCTCTCTCTCTCACTTATCTGCTTGTGTGCTGGATCTTCGTACAACGCTAAGACGTTAAACTATATATTTTCTTTACCGTCGCGAATACTCCAGGACGCAACAATTATAATTCCTACCAAAAACATACTTCTAAAAATCAAGCCTTGCATTTACACACTTCATAATTTAATAATCATATAAATTAACTTATAAAACAAAGATATTTTATTTCATATAACAAAAAATAAAACATCAAAACAAAAACAGAAAAATTGACGCAATTTTATACATTTTGGTTTTTTTTACTACATCTTAAAGTAACTTTTCAGTATAAAATTTTTAAATTTTATATTAATAAATTGTTTCAAAAAACAATAAGAAACCACCGCAAACAAAATCTTGGAGTCACTATATTCAGAACCAGCTACAAATCTCCTCTTCCCAGAGGAATTACTGCCTGAAGCCTCGCCTACAAATCTCTTCCTACTCGCAGTCCACCGCTGCTGAGTAGCCATCAGGTCATTTTCTATCAAACGAGCTCGCTCCACAAGCTCAGAAAAGTCAGTAATGCGGAACGGTATCAGGGGCTGCCTCAGAGTATCTCGTAATCCCTTCAGAAACCTGTAGCACCTCTTAGCAGAAGTACTAACCAACTGCGGAGCATACCTGACTAATGCAGTAAACTCAGCCTCGTACTGCATCACATTTTTAAGGGATTTTCCACGTAAAAATCTTAGTGTCTTATAAATGTTACACCCTCTCTCTCACTTATCTGCTTGTATGCTGAATCTTCATACAACGCTAAGACGTTGTTTCAAAAAACAATAAGAAACCACCGCAAACAAAATCTTTATTTCTTTTTCTTTTTCACGTTTCTTACTTTTTTTTTTTTTATAAAGTATGACTCCCAAACAAAACCTAAGGGTCTACTTAGGGCTGCTGTTTAATAAAATTGATAGTAAAATAGATGTGCAAAAAATAACTTTAATATTGTTATAAAAAATAATGAGAAGACAATAGTTAAAGAAAATTATAATTACTATCTAAAGAATTAAACAACCAAAAACCCATCCAAACAGTTCCTAAATTATCCCAAACAACTACCATAAATTATCTTATTCTCACTTTTAATTATCATATAACTATTTATTAATAAGAGTATATAAATGATAGCTGAACTGATGGATGTCTTTAAACTTAAATTAAGAAATATTACTCTATGTTTAAAAATTAACATTTTTAAGCACAATAAACGCCATTAATATTTGTTAATAACAATATGACAATTTGATTTTTTTCTCTTAAATATATATATATATATATATATATAACAAGCTTTTCTACATAGAAGCAACCAATGAGAGAACTGGGAAGGTGATGTTTTACCTAATATAAAATCAGCGGGTTCCATTTGAGACGGCTTTCTTATTGTTTTTTAAAACAACTCTTTCATACATAAATTTCTAGTTCAAAACATTTTTGTATTAAAAAATTAAAGCAATAAAAAAGCTGCCCAAGACCTTAATTGGCCAAATTTGAATTAGCTAAAGAGAGTCCATATCAACGTACAAGAAAGGCACTAACTGATAATTTAGACCTAACGCTTAAACTCTTATAGTTCTAAGGACAGAAAATTTCAGTTCTATAATAACTCTTTAAGAAGGAATGATATAAATACAATACAAAGCTAACAAATTACTTCCTTGAGAATTTACAATAGAAAGTCATAACAAATTATACAACAACCATTTTGATTGTTGAGCTTGAATAGATTTATGCACACAGATCTATCCCGTCCGACAAAAACTCAGTGCACCATCTCATCTGTTTTTGTTCATCAATGATAGCATTGGATACTCCGTACCAATTACAAAATTTAAGTTTTGTTTGGGACAGCTTTCTTACTGCTTCTTAAAACAGATTCCTAATACAAAATTTAAAATTTTCATACTAAAAAACTGCTTTAAGAAGCAGAAAATAAACCGTCCCAAACGAAGCCTTAGTCAGCATCACTTCCGCTTTCCAAAGGAAGCATATTCAGCAAGAATTGCATATCACAGTAAATTCCCTGCAGCAAGATTTCTTGTCATAAACACCTCACATGTTATGAGAATAAAGAAATTAATAAGAAGTATTAAACTCACATGTGAGACTTATATACAGAAAGTGGAAAGAGTTCCTCATTATAAGAACTTTTCTTCAATTCATAAAACAGATGGTGCTGATGCCCATCCTCACCCAAAAACGAAATTAGTTACCCCTGTAATAGTAAACCCAGGGGGAAAGAAAATCTTCTTTTTTTCCTTTTTATGTTCTAGATTAGTATACAAAACCGGTATGTACAACTGGTATAATATGGGAGTAGTGAAAGAACACCAAAACCAAAATATTAGCTCATTGCTGCTCTCCCGGGCCCACGTGGCATTTTCTTTGATGAAGCTGAAAAGAGTAGAGAAGGTTAGAAAATGCAAAAAAGGGATTTTAAGTAAAAGCATCAGAAAGCATAGTGTTATCCATACAATCTTCAACATCTTTCAACTGGTAATAGTGGGGAGCAACTTCAACCAGCCAGTCTGGCTTCAACTCAGTAACCTGCACAAGGTTACAAGGAGAGTTCAATCATGGTAATTCATGATAAATTTAACAATAATTTATGAGTGCACAAAGTATCGTTAAGTACCTGTCGCATATACTCTTTGGTGGTAAGCACAAGTTCATGGTAAATAACCCAGCGAGGTAATTCCTATAGGAAAGAGAAGAAAAGTTGTCTTCAAAGTACATCAAAATTTAAATGCACGTTAGTTTTCTTATCCAGAGTTTTCTAACTTGAGGCGCATAATATAGAATATGACAAAAATGAAGGCAGATGGAAATGCTAAGGGTGCTTAGTTTACTTCTGCGGCTGACTTAGGCTTTGTTTGGGATGACTTTTTTATTACTTCTTAAAATATTTTTTTAGTTTAAAAATTAAAAATTTTATACTAAAAAGATGCTTTAAGTAGTAAAAAAGCCGTCCCAAATGAAGCCTTCGATGCTTTATTCTTTTTTTTTTTTCTCTAAACGTAAATACAAAAATAAACGTTATGGATTAAGAAAGGACTTATAAGAATGCAAGGAAGGTTGCTTGCCTGTGCCAGGCCGGAGCTTGGATGTATGTGAACTGTTTGTGGATTCTTAACAGTTCGGTACGCACCAGTCTTTTGGAGCCTTGCAGCATGATGAAAAAATCCTGAAAAGAGCTTTGATGTCACTAATTATGCGTAAGAAATAGATAAAGATATCAACATAACAAAAACAGATTTTATGCCTGATGTTATAGCCTTCTTGATTGCATCCAAATTGGAAGGATTTGAAACAATCTCAATCTCAACTTTTTCCAAGAGACCTTCTAGCTGGTCTCTGATATCTCTGGCTCGTTTCATACTGCGGACCTGATTTTAATTTGAAGTTAAAAGTTATCAAAGAGAGCATATTCTAAAACCACCTTGTAATTCAAAAAATAGAGTATTATTCTAATGATCAGATTGACAGAATAATTTAACAATAACTTGAAAAAAATTTCCCGATGTGAGCAAGGCTACTTAATGAGGTTTTATCATTGTTAAAAAGCGCCACATTTACTCGAACATGTATTTTTATCTGAGGGTAGCACATCATACTTTAAAGTTGAAAGATAATGTCACAAAGCATAAGCAGTCACATGATTCAGCTGATCATGTGAAAACTGCACCAAGTTTTTCAGCATGGAAAAAAAAACCAACTATCCCAAAACAACATCTAGAATTCGACATATAAGGTTATCTGTCACCACTAGCAAAGAGTTTAATACTCTGACATTATAATTGGTTATGAAACTTTATTATGATATCACACATAAACCACCTCATATTCAAGTAATCTTTAGGTTGAAACATGATCAATGTTGAGCTTTAAAATCTAGATCCTATGCCAACAATTAGCAATTAAGATTGTAACAGTAGTCTAAAAAGATTAAATGAAGTGTTTTACGTAATTTTTATTATTGAGAGATAAAGTACAGTTGTTAAACCTAGCTCTTCTCTCTACCTCTCATAGACTTCCCTCTCTCAGGATTTCGTTCCGAGTCCATAACAAAAAAAAAAAAAAAAATCCAGGCAAATTCCATTACCATTGCTCCAATGCTCTCTCAAGTCCATAACAATAAAAAAATAAAATTGAGGCCTATTCCATTATCATCGCTCTAACACCATCGTCCAAATGAACATGCATGGAGTGATATCATCCCAAACCTTCAAGTTCAGTTTTACCAAGTATGTGAAATTAATGCATCAGCTTTCATAAGCACACTTTCATGTTGGGTGCTCCTCTCTAGCACATTCGTTTGATCATATATCAATAAAACATCCATTTAGCTACTCGGTTTTCTCAATGAATTATTCCAGTTTTTGGTATATACACCATAATGCAGGATATTTTTTAATCAAATCCCTCTAAACCGAAATAGAACATTTAATCAGCTATGACCTGTTAGATTCTAACACATTCTTATGAAAAAATATTCACCTTATTTAAAAAAAATTATGCATTACACTGGAAAATAATTTCTACGAGAGTATTTTTGGAACAAGTGGTGAAGTAATATTCTAAGATAAATAATCTAGATTTATAAAGGGGCTTTAAATGGTACAAGGAATAAGTATGAAAAAGAAAAGTCTCTCAGGCTTATCGTGATATTACCTGGATGTAGTTTTCATAACACCATTGCGTTGAGAAGTTTGTTTCTTTCCAGGAAGCGTACACCTGAAATACAAGAATCAAGGCTTGTGAGAACCGACTTTAATGCTAGAAGACACAGAAACAAAAAAATAATGAAGAAGGTTGGCATATAATAGAAACTAGAGCAATTGAATGTTACATTTAGCAAAGCAATATGGTCACCAACATTGCCAGTATGAAAATTCAGCCTAGCATTGTCTGCATGGACTTGCTTGTCCTTGGGACGATAGAAGATTGAATTCCCAACCGACAGCATTGCAGCAATGGATACAATCTCTTCAGAGCACTTATATTTATCTGAAGCAACAATCATCTTGGAAAGCATTGGATCAAGTGGAAACTCTGCCATCATCCTCCCAATTTTGGTTAACTCTCCACGGCTATTCAGTGCATTAAGTGCATAAAGTTGTTCAAGAGCCTTAATCACTGCCTCTGAAGGAGGAGGATCCATAAAATCAAAATTTACCAAATCATGAATGCCCAAGCTCTTAAGAGAAAGCACAACATTTGCAAGATTGCTCCTCTGTATCTCAGGTACTGTATTTTCATCGAGATCATTTTCATAATTATATGCAGTGTACAGACGAAAACATTTTCCAGGCCCTGTGCGCCCAGATCGTCCAGCCCTTTGCATCGCAGAGGCTTTTGAGATTGGATTTACAAGCAATGATTCCATACCAGTACGTGGATTATAAGATTTTATCTTGCAGAATCCAGGATCAACAACATATTTAATACCATCAATGGTTAAGGATGTTTCAGCAATGTTAGTTGCCAATACGACCTTGCGAGCCCCTTCCGGTGTAGGTTCAAAGATTTTTGCCTGAAGCTCTGTTGGAAGATTGGCATAGATTGGGCATATTATAAGTTCTGCAATTTTAGTTCCTAAACCCCTAGTTCTATGCTTCAGAATCTCATCAATAGTTTCAATTTCTTCCTGTCCAGTAAGAAATACAAGAATGTCACCAGGAGGTTGTGTCACATGTATTTGAAGAACAGTGACAATGGCAGCATCAATGTAATCGGCTTCAGGAGCAGTTGTGTAATGTATATCAACAGGATATCTCCTCCCTGGAATTTTGAAAATGGGAGCTGAATCAAAAAAATCACTGAACTTCTCAGCATCAAGTGTCGCACTAGAGATTAGCAACTTAAGGTCCTTCCGGAAGCGTGCAATATCCTGATAAAGGTAATGTAACGTCATGCATGCTTGAAGGAACAAAATAGTTATATCAAATGAAATTAAAGTAGCATAACAGCATTATCATACCAAGTGACACAGACCATACAAATAGTTCAACACAGTGCAAGCTAAAAAACGAAAGAAGTAATTTACAGAGATTTTGCATGATCAAATAGAGATATGGAGCTAAGATAACTTACCTTAACCAAGCCAAACAAAATATCAGTTGAAATCGTCCTTTCATGTGCCTCATCGACCATGATAACGCTGAAATTTAGTATGAAGAAAAGAAGCAGGTCAACTACAAGACAATTACAATCAAACAGAAATATGCTCATTTGAAAGAGTACCTATAACTTGCTAAATCAGGTTCACTGAGAAATTCCCGCAACAACATCCCATCTGTCATATATTTTAGAATAGTCTTCTCAGATGTACAATCTTCAAACCTGATAGAATAGCCAACCTGCATATTAACAGTGCCAAAACTGATAGGTAACTAGCAAACCATTGATGGTAGATTTCAGTTATCAGAATATGCATCATAAAGGAGAAAGTTAAGATGGGTTACAAACCTCATGACCAAGTTTGACACCCATTTCCTGGGACACACGTGCGGCAACACTCATTGCGGCCACACGACGTGGTTGGGTGCATCCAACCTAAGTTGTTTAAAAGGAAAGAAAGATGTCAACTTTCAAAATTTATGGTGCTCACAAGTCACTAGTGTATATGAACCCATGTATAAACAAAAATAATTAACAAAATTTGCTGCAGTCAAAAGCTGCAACGCTGCTAAAGTGCAACAAAAACAAGAATGTATAAAATAATTTATAGATAAAAGGTTAATGTTATAATGCAAATATACATATATACATTTAACTGAAGGTAAAAAAACCTAGCGTGCAAAATGGGTGGTCCTAATGGCATTCGAAAACTACAGTTTCTTCTGTGTTATCTCCATTTTTTGTCTGGTTATTGGTATTGTCAGTAAACCATTTTGTTAAGTAAATGCATTTTATCATATGCAGGAGGTCATCATTGGTAGTAAATAATATATCTCCAAAATTATGGGCCTCCTAAAGTCACAACCAGGCCTATCTTGTTACAATCTGTTAAAGTGGACATATCTCATTATCTAGAATAGCTTTAGCAATAAGCTACTGATAGAAATTGCTTGTAGAAATTTAGGAAAAGTTTTGGTTGAAATATAATTTCAACAATTTTTGAAAACCAACGACAAGGAAACCATGAATAGAACACACAAGAATATTCTTTTATTGAATGTTTTGTGAAAGAAAAGACAAGATATAAGTGGATCTTCAATTGGAGAGGAAGTGTAATAACCGGAAATATTCAGGTATTGGTTAATAATTAAATTTTAATAGTTTTTTGTATTAATATGTGGATTAAAATAATTATTAGAGATATCTGTAGGAAGCATTCTAATACAACTCTTGGAAACAACTCTTGGCAAAGGCGGTTTGGAAGAGGATGGTTAGAAGCTGGGGCCCACTGTCTAGAATTTTTCTATATACCGTGAATATCTCCTGTGCTTGCGTTTTCACGGGAGAAAGAAAAGGGCGTTGTAGTGGAGAAGGATTTTCGCATGCCATTTATTAGTACTCATGGAGATGAAGAAAATCGCAAGCAAGCATGGTAATGAAGGGTGATTTAGTGCAGAAATTTCTGAAGATTTATGTTGCTGTCTTGTTCGGCCTGTAGAAGGCTGTTGCATAGAGGATTTAGGGTGGAGTTGGTATAGCGTATGCAGCACTACAGCAATTCTTGGCAAAGAAAAATTTCAGCAAGGTGATTACTAGAGGACTGCATATACTTTCGGCTCAGTGCATGGATCAATTCAACTTAGTGTTGACGGAAGATTTGCATGTGGCTAGTTAGCGAAGGAAAACAACAGTAATGGTAAGTGAGAAGAAACCTTATTTGTATATAGTAAACTTGTAACAAAGATTTATTGTGAAAATAATGAAATGGTGTAATGACAGGAAGTGGGAAGTACAAGTGCAAACTATTTGAATAAACAGTAAAGGGAAGAAATAGAGAATTAGAGTGATATTCTTAGAAGTTAAGATTGAAGAAGGCTAAATCATAAAAGATAGAAAAAGTAAGAATCCTATATTTTCCTTATCTTTTATACTAATTCTATTTAATAAGGTTCTTATGCAAATTATAATTTAGGGTGATATCGATTATATAGTCTTATGCAAAGAGGAGGCTTTGAAGTGACTTATAATAGAAGAAGAATAAGAAGTGAAGGTTTTGAAGAAGCAACCCGTCTAGAAGGTAAGTAATGCAAATTAAAGTTTTAAATGTAATTCTCGTTAATTTTACATTGTATATTGGTATTTGAATGAATGCAAGAAAAATATGCATTACAAGTAATTCTCTAGCTAAAGGATGTTCCTAACTTGGTTTCCATGTATGAAAGGCCTCTTATATATTTGCATCATGAGAGTTTCAAATAAGAGTTCTTATGTTTCATTAAAGATTTTGCTAGTTGGAAATATTTCGAAAAGAATCTCTATTCTTAACATATGATACACTATTTCATTATACAAATGAGTAGCATATAAAGATCTTTATGAAAGCAACATTGCAAGCTTGAGTTATGTCATAAAGTATATTGAATATCAGTTTAACATAAAGTTTGGCTATATATATATATATATATATATATATATATATATATATATATGATGTATGATTTACAAGGATAGTTGGGACAAAAGGGTTCCCAAATATATAACTACCTTGTAAGTGGGGCAAAAGGGACCCCAAAAGAAATGATACCTGCATAGCAGGTGGGGCAAAAGGGACCCCTAAAGAGGCAAAAGGGACCTCTATGAAATTCAATGGCGATAATGCCAGGTTTTACTGGGCTCCATTGAATTTGTTTATGAAAGAATAGCCAAATCTTTTGATGACAAAAATTGATATTCAGTATGGATATAAGATAAAAGTTAAAGGTAATGCCAAATGAAATATTTGTAGTATCTCTAGTAGTTTAATTTTATTCATGTTTATTGTTTTAAAGTTTTAACATGCAAGTTTAATATTATTTTCAGTTGCATAACTTACGGGGCCTCATAGCTTACCAGTTATCTTTTACTGGCTGTTTTTACAGGAAAGGGGAAAGGAAAAGTGGAAGAAGTTTGATATGCAAGTATTTAAGTTTTTTTGTTATGTTTATTTAGAAGTTGAAATCTACTCTTAAGGTTAGTAAAGAAGTTTTAATGTTGATTTACTTTGAATTGTTTTAGATTTCCTTAGTGGCTCTGTACAAAGTCTTTGATGTGATGAAATTGGGGAATTATTAGATGCTTCATTTATTATTCCGAATGATGTTATAAGATCTTTTATTTAGATCTGAAATGAATTCAACAAAGTTCAGAGGTTAATGATGGAAATGTTATGATTATTATTGTTGCACTCTGCAGTGAAGTGTAGTTTTATTGTGGGGTGTTACAGGAAGATACAACTCTCACAAATCTATAGCTGTCGGCTAGAGCTCAAACACCTTAAGAACAATTTAATTTCAGCAAGCAACACAACCCTAACACTAAGAAAAACTTCCAACTTAAAGCATACAATAAAAGACAAATATCCAAACAGCCCTCAAATCAGCCCCCAAAATTTGCACTATTAAATTAGAAAATATGTCATAATTAATCCCCTCCAATTAGTCCCCAAATATGTCTTCTTTAATTAAGAAATATTTCTTAATTAATCCCCTCCAAATCAACCCCCATGAGAGCCGGTCCTTACCAGCAGGACCGGTCTAGGAGGGACCCTATCTAACAACTAAATAGAAAAAAAACTGCCAAAAGACTAAACATTGAGTCAAGTGATGGAGAGTGATGGAGAGAGAGTAGAATCCAAGTAAGCAGACATAGGCTTAAAATAATCAATCTCATTGAAAACTAGATTTATGTCAAGATTGCCTAGAATTTTCAATTTTAGGCATTATTTTTAATATGTTGCATAATTTTAAAGCATTAGACTCAATTAGTTAAATGCTCTAATCAAGATGAAAGCCTTTTTGGACTATAGACAATGACCTCGTCACCATACATAAACTTCACATACCTCATGTTCACATTGAGAAAAAGCTAATAATTGTCTTAGTTAATAGCTAGCTTTTGGTGAATATCCTCATGAAGATCATGCATACGTTGTACAAATGACTTTGAAAATGTGCTAGGCCTTCTAAAAGTTATGCAAAATAGGAGAGCTCCACACTTCTTTATAATGTTTATGCTTTTAGTATAAGGATTAAAAATCTTAAAGAATAAAGAAATCATGAAAAGAAGGGGCATGCCAATCTTAATAAAGTCACCTAGTTCAAACTCTCAGAGCAGTAAACAAGATAGGTAGTTCAAATATGTTAATTAACTAATATTAAAACAAATCTAAAGATTAATAGATCAAAAAATAAATTAATTGAAAAATAAATAATAAGTCACTCTCGACTCACATTTTTCAAATTGATGACCAGGTAAGAATGATGGCAAATCAAAATATACTCAAATAGTTATTTTAAAACGTTTTAAATTTATTTATCTACCATATTCTCAAAATTCTGCTCAAGAAAATGTTTTATTATTCCATGCAATTCAATGCATGATTTATATATTTGTATGTATGTGCATAAGAAAAAATAATATCATGCAAATGATATTTTTTAGACATATTTTATTATATTACGGAGCACAAAAATTAACAATATATGTAGTAACTATGATAGGAAACGTGAATGGAGGAAAATAAGAGTTGGATTATAAAATTAAAGTAATATTTTATAATGAGTAAAGGTGGCAAATTTGTGCGTGATTTGTATCCACTTTGTGCTTGTTTTGTATCCAAAATACATCTTAGAAGCTTCAGACCTTTTTTTTTTTTAAAATTAAAATTAGATATGGTAAATAGAGCACGAAAAAATGTCCCGAAGTGTTCAAGTGTCTGAGCGAATGACATGATTTAAGAGTTCTTTAAAAGTGCTTTTGCTCATAGCTAAATTACACCTTTATCAATTCTCATCTTCCAAAAGAAGAGTGAAATAGCATTCAATGTATGAAAAGAAAATGACCAAAAACGAGCATGAAGATTGAAAGAAAAAATAATCTTCAAATGTAAAATTCCATTATAATATACCATTTTCCCATCCTTTGTATAACCAGCTTCATGAAGATATTGTGGCATCTGAGTAGTCTTTCCGGAGCCAGTTTCTCCGACAATAACAAGTATCTATCAAGATAAAGAAGGTCAAATATTTAGTTAGATGTGTTACTGAAAGTTTTATCAATTCAAAAGAAAGTAAGATCCAAAATGTGAATCGCAACAATTCAACCCAACAAAAAAATTTATTATTGCAAATTAATCTATGCAAATCCGTCATAGCAAATACAAAATTATATCCTAAAGAATTATTGCAATTAAAATATAAAATTAAATAATGCATGTCTTTGTTCAAATCTTTGGCCTTAAAATGCAAGACCAATATTTTTTAATTGTATCTACAACATTAAAAACTTGTAAATGGTGCTTTGTCATATTTTAATGATGACTTGATCCTCAATTAATAATGTAAAAGTATGAAATATAGGATGAAATGAAGATTTCAAAGGCTGGAAAGCTCAAGATTTATTGGTTCCAGTTAAACTCGATTAAATATCTAGCAAAACCTATATATGAAACATGTTCAAACAAATATTTGAAAAGTTGCAAAAAAATCTCTTCAAACATTTTGAAGGGAAGATTTAATATGTTCTCGAGAGCACATTTCTCATAAATTCAAAAATGATTTAAAAACAAAAGTTCAGCAAACCTGGTGGTCATTAATAGCCTTGAGAAGTTCCTCTCGATAAGGATATATTGGCAGATATTTTCTTTCTTCCTGTACATCCGTTCATAAATAAATCAATACAACTTCAAAAAAGCAGGAAAAACAATTACTATAAAATAAAGTTCATGGATGAAAAATTACCTAACCTCCATCAAAACTAGTTGCAAATAAAAGAACACCACAATTACCAAAACATAAAATAAAAGGATCAGGAAAAATAAATCAGGATTTTGAAGTACAGCACCTGCAACTTTTCTAACATGGTTTTTGCTGCTGAATCGTTTGGTTCCTCGGTCATCTCATCTTCATGCTATAAAAGAAGGAAATATTCGAAGTTAAAACTAAAGTATAACCAGTTTAACAATCTCTTACATGAATTAAATCTTAATCACTGAAGCATGAAACTTATTTTGGTTCACATGCCTGAGTTCCATCTAAAACTGATGCCTTAATGAAATCAATCCCATCTTCAAATACATATCTGGATGTACATTTCAAGCAGCATTAATATAGAAATCTTTTGGCTATAAACAAAATATTTTGATAAGTATAGCTCACAATGGTTAAAATACTTCACAAAGGATTTCGTATGCTCCAAGATAAGAGACACATAAGAATCAAATACGGATTTGTAGAAATTCAAATCTCATCAAATTGCCAATAAGCACATAAAAAGATATTTATACTAACTGATAATCATCTGATGATAGCTTTTTATTCTTTGAGCCATATCTTAAAGAAGCTTTATCTGCCAAAAAAAAACAGAAAAGAAAAGGAAAAAAATCAAGTCTACGCTAAAAGCAATTACTTAACGTGATAGCATCAAGATCTAATGAATAATAAATAAATAGTACCAATTTGATGTTCCTCCCATGCCTCCTGTTCAGCGAATGGGTTCATCTTATCAGAAGAACCAGAGTCCCTAAGTAAAAAAATTTATTGTCAGGAATATTGCGCTAGCTCCAATAATAAGAATCACATGTCCTGAACTATCATATTACATGTTAACAGATGACTAAAGCAACTACAGGATTAAATACCTGTATCTTTGCATGGCTACAGCAAACCTTTTCTCCTGATTTACACCTCCCTCTTTATCATATGCTTCTGGCATCCTATACTGAAAATGTTTTATAGATGATGAGTTAACTGAAAAGAAATTTGACAATAAAATTTCACAAGAACTTTCTCAATAGATGGACAAAAAAATACCTCCTCAATTTTGTCAGAATCATCCATGGGCTCCTTTGCCAGTTCATAAATCTTTTTCTTGTACCTGCAGACAAATATTGTATGAACAAAAATGTTCATTCATTCTGGAGCTTATTCAAACTAATTAACATGAAACACCAGTTCCCTTGAATCTACTTTTAACACCTTAATGTGTGTTATAGCTCCAGGATATGCTCTTAAAAACGTTGGAATTTCAAAGTTTCTAATTTACAATATCAAATCATGTAATGTCACACATATAAAGAAACAAAGGCAGATTATTGATATTTTACTTTAAAACGTAACAAAAATATGTATACAATAAGAATAAGCATTACGCATAAATATCCCCATATTAGTCAATGATTAAATCGCAATATCCCTTCATGCTAAACAAACCAAAAACTAAACTGTAGTCCAAATTTATTATATAAATGGATTCAATCTCAAAATCGCTATTTTTTAGTAGGAATAATACAAGAATGCATTGCTTAGTTTTAAATAATAAGATGGTAAAGATCTTTCATATATAATTCTGTGGGGAAGATAAAAAAAGGGTGTGTTGACTGTAACTGCTCCGAAAAAAAAAAAGACTCAACCGCTCATTCCACCGACATACCCAAACGATCGGTAACGTCGGTTCAACCACCGCCTCTCTCACGGCATAAAAATGCTTCTCTCGTTCGGTTAAGGCATACGCACATACACGCACAGAAAATCACAATAAAGAAAACGAGGAAACTTACCTCTGCTTCCGCCGAAGATCGCCGGCCTCCATCGACTCCAAAGGTTGAACCCGACGCTGACTTCGGCTTCCCGCCGCCGCCGACTGCCGAGCCCGCCGCCGTCTCCGACCCGAGTCTCCTTCCGTGCGTGAGCCGTCGCCGTGCCCTAGCCTCCATCAGTCGGGTCCAACCAAGGACCGACCGACCTGCCTGCCGCCGACCAAGGACTCGCCGCCGGACCCGCCTGCCTCCGGCCAGGCCAGCCGCTGCCTCCGCCGTCTCCGTGCGTGCCTCCGATCCTTGCCCGAGCCGCTCGATCGGGCTTCTCCCGATTCTTTCCCTCTCCCTCACTGTTATATATATTATATTATATATATATTATAATATAATAGTATAATAGTGTTTATATATAATGTTATAACATAACAGTATAATATAATATTAATATAATGTTATATTATATTAATATAACATTATAATATAATATTATATTATATTATAATAAATATATTATATTATGATTTTAATATAATATATAATTATATAAAGAGATGTGGAGAGATATGTGAGGATTTTCAACAGGTGTCGAAGACCCCGGTCGTCGTACCTTAGGTCCGACCGGGATGATTTAAAATTGAAGACCCTACGCAGTCGATCTTTGATCCTGGTGGGATGGTTTAAAATTGAAGACCCTACGCAGTCGATCTTTGATCCTGATGGGATGGTTTAAAATTAAAGACCTCGTGCCGTCGATCTTTGATCCGGGCGGGAAGAACTACGGCAGTGCCGTCCCGATTTCTCCCTCGGTGGGGAGGAGACGCCGGGAGGCTGCCGGATTTTCCTCAAAAAAAATACTGGACTTGGACAAATTGGAGAACATTCAATTGAACAATTTAATTTAATTAATTTGAAATTTCATAATTCAAACATGAAATCAATTTTAAAATTAAATTTGATCAAATGATATTGGACTCAAACTCAAACTTGAATTATACTTGCACTCAAAAATGATTTAATATAATCCTTACAATGAATAATATGACTTCTCTCCAATCAACAATAATCTACAAACAAAATATATCAATCTTTTGTAGACTAGGGAAGTTCATGTGCTATGGATTCAATGAATCACCAACAAAGGTGAATGAGAGAGATGTAGTAAACACAACTCATCTATAAATCAGTTATGCAAGCATATGCACCTATACCTTTTAAGAAGAAAGTTTTGAAATGCAACAAACACATTAACCTTCCTTGCAAGCAGAGACCAAATCGAAGGGATAACATAATCACAACCAATCAATAACATGGACTTCCCATTGGAATTTTAGAGATCTTGATGTGATGCAATGGAGAGTTACACAAGAACTTTAAAAGAGAATTAAATATTAGCTCCATAAATTATTTAATCATGCATCAAAGTCAAGCAAATTATAAGTAATTCGCGGTATTTAATTTGCTAGGCAGAGAAACTAAAACGAGAGAGCTAGATCTTTAAGCAAATGCGAAAACAAACATAAAACAAAGGCTAGTAAATAAAGAATCCCATAATTAATACCAAGTTGTTCACACTTTGAGGCCTTTAATACTCTCTTCCTACGGAGACTAAGTTGAGCGACGGAAGATTGTCCAAGCTAGCATGGAGGTTGCCACTAAGATGGAAGCACCAAGGAACGTTGTCGTAGAAGAGGATCTCGGAGGCGGAGGAGGCACGGTAGATCGAGTTTTGATAATCCAAGTGTAGACGGAGAAATGTTCGTCAATAGAGTCTATAAGCGTTGGCAAGATGCGGCCCAAATAGTCTTCGATGGTATCGTCGAAGTCAAATCCGACGTCAAAGAATTGTGACCGCAAGATGTTGACTCTTCCGTTGTGGTCGTATTCAAAACCGTAATTCCACTCGGGTTCGTCCATGCATCCTTGGAGTGGATCCGAATGGTGGTCGCAAGCAAGGTCTTCCCCCAAAGAGAGCAAGTTGGGCGGCGGCTTGGCCAAGGGTGGGGGAGAGCCGGCGGGAGAGCAAGACAAGGGGAGGGGGCGGTTGGATGAAAAGAAACTGAAATTTGCTTTCAGTTTTTGTGAGATTAGGAGGGAGGGATTTAGGGATTTGAAATTCCAATTAATGCAATTAATGCCTTAATTGAGAATTTTCAATTAGGGAGGGATTATGGGATAAAACTGAATTTATTTTCAGTTTTAAAAGGATTGGAGGGAAAGTTATGATCCTAATTTGAATTTCAATTAGGATTTAATAGGAGTAATTGCTCCTTAATGGATTTTCCCATAGGGGGGCCGGCGGCATGGGCTAATGAGGGAGGGAATTGGGGGAGAGAGGAAGGGGGTTTCCAAGTAGGGTTTGATGACTAGGAAAATATGAAAATAAATCCACTCTCATGAAAGTTTAATTTGGATTGATTTTTAAAAACTTTCCAAAAATAGAATTTCCCAAATTTGGAAAGAAATTGGAATTTGAAAATCAAATTTCAATGAGGGGGAAAGATGTGGTGGAGTGGCGGTGGTGGAGGGGAAGGGTGGTCGTCGGCGCGGGGGTGGATGGCGGTGGAGGCTTGGCCGGCGGTGGGGGAAAAGGCCTTGGGCCGGTGGTAAGAGCAAATGGTGGGGAGATTTTAGAAGAAACTTGTAGTAAAATAGAAGATTATACTAAGCAAAAGAAAAGATAAATTGAGAACTCACTAAGAGATCTCAATGGGAGCACTCACCAAGAGAACTCCATGCACTCACAAAGAGAACAAATTGTGGAAAAATTTCATTCATTCAATAATCATCATACAAGATATCATGGCCATATAAATAGGCTCTAAAGAAAATAAAGTACAAAAGTCTAAAATGCCCATTGGGGCTACAAAAGCAACTACTACCCGCAGGGGTAAAATGGGAAACTACGAAAATAAAAGCATATTAATAAAACTGAAGGTACAAGTAAAATCAATAATAAAGACTCGCAATCATGGCCGTCGATCTCCATGGTCGTCTCTGATAGACGCGCCGAAATCTCCTATCGATGACCTCATCAGATCTTCAAGCCAATCATAATACAAATTTCTACGGGGTTGTGGAAGATCTGTTATACACACCACATACTACCTATAGGTGAACACCAGATGATAAACAATAAACCAAATTTAAATCTCTATGAATGCAGTAGAAGAAGAGTTGCACTTCCGGTGTATCAACTGTAAGCAAAATGTCAAAGGACAAAGAAATTGTATCGAACAAATCAGTCTACTTGCGGGAAAGAATAGGTGGATTTGTAGCAAGAAAGATAATTCTCCTACGAACATTAGCATGATCTCCTAATGCCTATTGAACAAGGCATTCCTTGCAAGTTATGTAAGGAATATCCTCTATGTGCTACAAATAAAACCTAAATAAGAACAACGCCACCGGATCCGCAACATGTGTACAAGCGGACAGAAGGTGTTCGTAGGCCCTTAAATGAAATCTCTGACCATTTTCTAAACGAAATCACTTGCACAATGGATCATATTTAAATATTTTAAAATGCCGCTTATGTATTAAATATGATCCCTTAAATTAAATTACCCTGCACGTGCTCCGACAGACCTATTAAAGTTACAAACACAAATAGTCGAGAATGCTGCGCAGGGTCAAATGCTACAACCCGCATGTGCTCCGATCCTCGAATATAAATTTCAAATGCAACGATATGAGAATGTTGCGCGGGTTAAATATTCAAGTTTCATCCTCCTCCTCAAAAGGACCGGAGTTGACATAACTTGAATTACAAAATGTCTCCCAAAATCCTACGAAAATACAAATGATTTTAAAATCACCCCGATGATGGCCGTGTTGATCGAAAATCTCAACCGAAGGGGTCAAATTTCAAATCTCAAAGGTCAAATTTCAAATCTCAAATGTCAAATTTCAAATCTCAAATGTCAAATTTCAAATCTCAAATGTCAAATCTCAAATCCAATCAAATCTCTGAAATAAAATATATATCATCTAAAAACTCAAAACTAAAAATCATCCACCTTCCGCAACCATTTGTCGGGGGTGATAAATCTGAAATTAACCTCAGCTCACAAAGAGCGAATGCATGTCGGGTGTATCACTACGATTCATTCTCAAACAGTCTCTTGCCAACAGGGACGTGGCACGTGCCCTCTGATCGGGTGGTTTTGCCGCAAAATGGCACCATTATATTACGATCACGGCCAAAGCCCGTATGTTCCCTAAAGGCGTCAAACCCTTGAGCGATGGATCATAGGGTATATTCAATAGGCATAAAGCCCTCTGTCAGCTAAAGTGGATTCAGATATATCCCCTTAGACAAACACCAACCCAGGTCTACAAGGTATTCTTGGACGAAGCAACCCATGGCTGCCGACAAGTTGCCTTCTGTCAGGTTGGGTCGACTACCTCCTCTGACTAAGTAGACCAGGGATCATGACAGCCCGGGACGACGGAACCATGGGATCTTGATCGGGCTCGTCTTCATTCCCCCCACCACCAGTTTTAAGTTTATGGTGATAAACTCTAAATTCCAAATTTCAAACTTCTAAATTCAAAATTTAAATCCTAAAATTATTGCTATTATATGATAGGTTTATAAAATATTCGACCTCTTTTACGACTAGCCTTAATCGAAAGTTCTCTCCTATTATTAGGAGGGGTAATTAACTATAGGGGCTTGCGCCTATAGGAAACCAGAACTCAAATAAAAAAGTCCTCACAAAATGAGGGCGAAATCTTTGGGTAGTGTCTTATCTAAAACCCAATCTGCCTTCTGAAAATTCCCCCGGGATCACACATCCTAAAATTGGAATTTTTCGGAGCCCACAGGGTGTACCAATACAAAAGGTTTTAGGAACCATGTGGCAGTTTAAGAATTGAACCCATGACCTCCTAGTCACAAAGGAGCAATCTAAACATTGCAACTAGCCAGATCTCTACTTGTAATACAACTGGTTAAAACTTGGTCACGTAATCTGAAGTTGTTGAAGTTTTGGTTGCATAAAACGTATTCTACAATAACGTATATCAACCAATTATAAAACTATGAAATCTATTCCTAAAAGTTCTCGGTCAATCAACGGATTTCTGTCTAAATCATAGATTAGGTAGATAGAGAGGTATATTATGCCCTGGTACAAAATCAAATTATTATTCAAATGGAACATAACTTCTTCAGTAAGATAAAATTAAAAAAATAATAATACAAGGGATATCTTTGAGGAAAAAAAAAAGATATCATTTTCATCTCCAAGCACTCTGAACTGAACAAAATCACAAGAAAATGGCAACATAATTGTCGAAAAATAACAATTTAACTACTTTTGGCTAATCACATAGGTAGTTTGATGAAGACATCGACAGACGTTATCAACGAGTTTATCAGCGTAGGAATCGTAGATCAATGGCTATGATTCACAGTCTTTATTTATTATGCATTTATGTATTGTAGTTTATTTATTTGCTATTTACGATTATACCCTTTCTGTTGAGTTTGCTTGAGTTGTAGCCCAAGGGGCATTTGAGTCATTGCTATTTTATTTTCTAGGCTTATATATTGTGGCCTATTCCATTGTAAATGAATGATGATTATGAAAGAAATTTCAGATTTTCTTGTTTGATCTATTCGTGAGTTCTTGAGAAGAGAAACCCTAGGAGAGGGGGCCTTGCAACACCCGGGTCCCCTCCCCAACTTCCCCCACACCAACCCATGCCCCCACCCCACTTATGCCCAAATTTTGAATTCTAATTCTTCCCTCCACCCTCATTTAGTTCTCTTAATTGATTACCTTCCTTGGTAATTAATTTCAAAGATGATTTAATAACCTAATTTCCTATAACCCTAGCCGCCCCTTTCAATCCACCAAACACAAGCCGCAGGCCCCTCCCCTTGCTAGCTCCCTTTCGTGGAATTTCCCCCAAATCCCATGTGCTCTCTTGCTAGGAAAGAAGTCAAGCACCTCTCTTCCAACATTCCACTAGTGCATGGTCGATCCCGGCGTTGATCTCGGGTTCGTATATGATAAACAAGGAAGGACGGACATTTCTCGATCTATTTTCTTCGATTTGAACTTGAACGTCGACGACTCAGTGGAAGGCTACATTGACCACATCACCTTCACGTTGGCACCGGCCATTGAGGGGCACCTCCCCATCGGATAGTGGGTGATCGTGGGATGTCCACCCATCCATCCACCGCCGGCTACCCTTCCATCAACGAAGATCTTAGGTTCATTCTTCCTAGTGGTGATCTCTTCTCTAGTGTGGAGCATCTTCTTCCGCTAACCCTATGAGTGATTGAGTGATGAGGTCCTCAAGGTGAAACCTCTCATTACTAAATTGTGGATTTTTGTTATTGTGCGCATAAAATGTACTCTTGCCTTTGATGTTTGATCGAATTGTCTTGGTTAATCTAGAGTGTATTTCTTTGCCTAAGCAAGTTGAAAACTACGAACTTCTAAGATCTTTCTTTGTTGTAAACAATAATTTTATATTGGAAAGTTTTAGACAATTGCTCTTCTTAATTTCTCGATAACTCCTGACAGTATCACATCATAGTTATTACGAAATTGAAACATTACAATATCCATATTAACAAAGCTACATATTCAAACTTGAGCTTCAAAATTATATTATAAGTAAATGCTTTAATATACCTCAGTTCACGCTCCTCAGCATCTGTCAGCTTAACACCTTCAAAGATATATTCATGGTCAATTATATCATCCCTGTTATTGATAACAAGTATCCAGAATTAGGTCTAAAGGTAGCAGCAGTAAAATAGTACCAATTAGGATTTAAGATAAAGAGCAAAATAACTAACTACAACATCGATCACCAAAGTAACATTCTTTGATGTTACCTTATTTCAAGAAGTTTCTGATCCCTCCTTTTCTGCAGGTACACTTGCCTTGAAACTTTTCTGGCACACATATCACAAGAGATGAAACTAGAAATTAGATTCTTTTCATAAATATAATACTAGGATTTCTTGATAAAATATCAAAATAAAGGAATACTGGATCATGATTGACAACCCAACCACCATCTAGCAAATTTTTAAGTTAATAAACTTCAAAAATATATTAATATGAAGCATCCTTCAACCTGACATCAATAAAATTTTTGACACCGGCCTCCCAATTCAGGAATGAAGATCTTAATTTGGAATGACAATATACACATGTTCTCATAACGGAACTCAGCACTTCAAAATTTTCAAAAAAATAAAAAAAAATCATCCGAATTTCCAATGATTTTTGGATATGATAAAAATTACAAACATATTTAGTAAGAATATTCAAGGTTCAGAAAGCAAAATTTAGAAGAAAAATAAAAACAAAGATCAATAAATAGTAGAAAGATAAGAACCTTAGATCAGCAATATCATTCTCTTCAAGGGCTTTTGCTCTTTGCATTATTTCCTCTGTCAGCACAATAAAATAAACAGTATTACATGAATGCGTCAAGAAGTGAACCAGTGAGTTATATCAATAAATTGCAACCGCTTGGTTATACCTTCCTGTTTCTTTGTCAGCTTTGACTCTGTAGCCTAATAAAAACAGAAGGAAAAACAAATTGATAACTGAAAAATATTAAAAATACAAGATAACAATACCATTTTTCATAGTTCTAAACAGAAAAAGATTAAATCAATTTTATTACCATTATAAAAACCATTAACTTTCAGCACAATCAGAATTATCTCAAGCAATCTTTCAGTAACAGATGCCCATAGTAATGATCATTAGACTAACATTCAAAAAGTTAGAGGATGTGGATGCAAAAGCATTTTAAACGGGCACTAAAATAATTTCTTCTGACAATATAACATCATTATCTCATGGTAAAGTGGCATTGGAAGATAAATTTGATACCAGAAACAGTCCACAATAACCCCAACTGTAACCCGCCTGGGAAAAAGAGGTCCACCAGCAATTACGACTATAGGGTGAAAACACAAATGGAGGATATCTGCTAAAAAAAGTCAATAGGTTAAAAACAAATACACAAGCCAATCAGATGTAGACAGGGGGGGAGATTTGCTGGCCGTTGGGTGGGTACATCCCCCCTGTTTTGTCCTCTTCGATCCCTCCGCCCGCCCAGTTCTCCCCCCTCCCCCCCCCCCTATTTTGGCCTATTCAGTTCTTTACCAGCCCGGTTCCTTCCCCCTGGTGCTGGTTGTTCGTTGGCTGTGTCCTGTTGGCCCTTTGGGTGCTGCTCCATTCGGTTGCCTTTTGGCCTTCTGCCTCCCCTTTGCTAATTGGATACATTGGGCGGCTGTTTGGCTCCCTCTCCTATCCTATATATATATATATATATATATATATAGTGGCTGATTTGAGGCTTTGAAAAATATGTTTTGTAAGATAATATTTGGAATGTAAAAATCTTTGGGTTTTTAGATAGCTTGCGAGCTATGTCCCCCTTTCTTTTCTCCTATCTTTGACTTCGTGTCTGGCTTTTTACCTACTTCTTCTCTCCGCAAGTGTCCACCTTATTTGTATCTTTCTTCTCAATCAAGGAAAAGCTTTTTTAGGTGTTTTTATGTTCTAAAATTATGAGTTGTAAGCTTTTATTATTAGGGGTTGTGTCTTATTTTTTATTTTATGTTTGTCATTTGAGTCGTATGTGTTGACCTTCTAATATAAAAGTTGTGTTGTGTCATTATAAAGGTGTTTTAACCTTTTTATTTCAAGGTGTAAGATATTTTGTTAATTTTGAAAGGAAGACGCTTGTTTGTTTGCAATCCTAGAATTTTCCAAATTTTTGATAGCATCAAGTTCGGTATCAAAGCTTAGGTTTTTGTCGAGTCTTCCTTTTTTTTTTGTTGAGTCTTCTTTTATTTGGTATCTTGTTCTTTTGTAATGGACCAAAATCTATAAGCCATTGAGTCAGTTGTGGGTGAAAATCAGCCAGGTAATCTTGAAGTCCAAATTCCAACCAACAGCTGGGTTCCTTCCCAAGGTAGTTCTATCGATCCGATTCAAAATGAGTTATACAAACTTCAGATGAAGATGCACTTATATAGGGAAAGGTATTAAAAGAAAAAACAATTTCTTCATGCCAAATTCAAGCAAGAAAGAGATATGATCAAACAACAATACGCAACTTTAATTCTTGAATTGGATAAACCTCGTCTGGCGCATAATGAGAACTCAGAATCTATCTCATCAAGAGATGAACTCTTTCAACCATAGGAGAATCTGATGTATACAAGGGGGGAGGCGGGGCGGCAGATTTCATGGCCTTCCTCTTTCTTGGAGTGTAGTCATGAGTCAAAAAGGTTTCCAAGAGGTGGGAATGAAGAAGGGGCGGCTAAAGGAAGAGGGGCTTGCTTTTGGTGGAGTTAGGGTTTGGGTTTGGAGAGGGAAAGTAATACAAAATCTGAAATTAGTTTCAGATTTTAGTAAAATAGAAAAAAGGAATAAAGAATTTGAAATTTGAAAATCAAATTCAAGTGGATGGAGATTAATTAGGAGAGAGGAAGGAGATCCCATGGAGGGGCCGGTGGCATGCATGGGGTTGGGAGGGATTTGAATCTTCAATTTGAAATTCAAAATAATTCCAATAAGGGTGGCTTGATTGGGGGCAGCCAATGGGGGTTTAATGGAGATTTAATGAGGGTCTAGGTGGCAAATATTGGATAGAGAATGGGCTAGAGAGGGGGTCGGCCACATGAGGGGAAATTTGATGTGTTTGCATTTAATATGTGGGCCCGAAAAGGATTTAATTAAGGATTGCCATTAAATCTGAAATTGATTTCAGATTTTAATGGGTATAGGAGGTTTCCTAATATACGTTATTAATAGGAAAAGTTTTAGAATTAATATTTGAATTTGAATCTACAATAAGCAACTTTCCAAATTAATGACGACGCAATTAAGGAAAGTAATTATGGATGATTTTGAAATTCAAAATCCTTGGGTGGTGGGTTGATGGTCGGCAGCTTGTAGAGCTTGGGGAGGCTGGTGGTGAGGGGTTGGGTGGAGTTGGTGGTGGACGGGTGAGGGGAGGCTGGCGGCTCAAGGGTGAGGTGCTGGGTGGGGTTCGGTTTTTGGGAGGAGGAAAGGGGATTTTTGGTGTGGGGTGTGTGTGTGTGTGTGGTGGTGGGGGGGGGGGGGGGGGGGGGGGGGGGGTTGGTTTGGAAGGCTGGCGGGTAGGGGCTAGGAGGGGAGATGAAAGTAAAACGGAATTAGAAAAGAAAAGAATGGAGCAGCGAACCTTGGAATCCACCAAAGGTTGATCGGTATTTCTCTCACCCACCTAGGGTCTCTCCTCTCATGAACTCACTTAGCGATCAAGCAAAGAAAACTAAATTTCATTTCAATATTCATTATCTCCTCTCATACAAGATGAGGACCTTATATATAGGCCTTCAAACAATTACAAAAGAAAGACAAAAATGCCCTCGAGGCTACAACTCAAACACAAACATATAAATGGTACAATCATCAAAACTAATAAAAGAAACACAAATACAAAATAAAAATGAAGTCTTCTGATCAAGGTCATCGATCAGCTCTGCTTCCGATGATAGACATTCTGAAATCTCCTACTGATGTCCTCATCATAAGGATTTTAGATAGCTTGCGAGCTATGTCCCCCTTTCTTTTCTCATATATTTGACATAGTGTCTGGCTTCTTACCTACTTCTTCTCTCCGCAAGCGTCCACCTTATTTGTATCTTTCTTCTCAATCAAGGAAAAGCTTTTTTAGGTGTTTTTATGTTCTAAAATTATGAGTTGTAAGCTTTTTATTATTAGGGGTTGTGTCTTATTTCTTATTTTATGTTTGTCATGTGAGTCGTATGTGTTGACCTTCTAATATAAAAGTTGTGTTGTGTCATTATAAGGTGTTTTAACCTTTTTCTTTCAAGTTGTAAGATGTTTTGTTAATTTTAAAAGAAAGACGCTTGTTTGTTTGCAATCCTAGATTTTCCAAATTTTTTATTGCATCACAATCGCACATTAGAGAAGGCTTAAAAAAGTAGGAAGCATCGTAAACAACTATCTTAAGATGAGTACATCCAATAACTACGAAGAAAGTATATCAGGTAGAAACTATTTAATGTTCGCATGCATGAATGGGAATGAATTGTTGCCAGTTGAGGCCAAATATAAAGGTTTATATTGCTATGTAAAGAAATAGTAGCCGTAAGCTAACATTCTTAGTTTTTACTAAGAAAAAATAAAAAATAAACTAGAACATTAACCGAAGGATTTAACAGGAATAAAGAACAAAGAAGAAAATAGACATTTTGACCATGAGGATTTTGGGAAAGGCTACACCTATAAAACAACAACAACATCAAATCTTTATCTCACTACACGAGGTCAGCTACATGAATTCTTTTTTCTCAATTGTAACCTATTAAGAGTCAAATTCTCATTTAAATTTAATTTAAAAAAGATCATTTTTAATACTTTCTAACCAAATCTTTTTAAGTATACCTCTATATTTCTTAACATAGGCCGAGTCTAATACATCTACTATCCTAACAGGGTCATCGGAAGGCCGAAGGTTTATGCGACAAAACCATCTAATGTGACTCTCTCTAATCTTATATGCCACTGGAGCTACTCCAACCTTTTCATGAATACACCTGTTTCGCAGTTTGTCTCTAAGCATAAAACCACTCATCCACTTGAGCATCCTCATCTCTGCAACACTTAATTTTAAGCTTCTCTTTTAATGGTCAACATTCTGCATCATAAAAAATTGCAGCACTCACCACCATCTTATGTAAAATATTTCCTTAAATTTGAAGGGTACTTTTCTATCATACAACAAAATCAATGCATTCCTCCTCTTCAACCATCCAACTTGAATTCTACTAATAATATCCTTATCTATTTCACCATTATTTTGAACAAAAGACCCGAGACATCTAAAACATACACTCTTTTTAATGATTTGATCACCCAATATCACAATCCCACCACTAGATCTATAATACTACAAAAATTACACTCCATGGTTTCAGTTTTTGATCACCCAATGCATTCCTCCACTTCAACCATCCAACTTGAATTCCACTAATAATATCCCCATCTATTTCACCATTGTTTTGAACAATAGACTTGAGATATCTAAAACATGCACTCTTTTAAATGACTTGATCACCCAATATCACAATCCCACCACTAGACCTAGTACTACTAAAATTACATTCCATGTATTCAGTTTTAGATCTACTAATCAAAAATCTTTAGACTCTAAAGTCTAAAGTTGACCTCCATAATTCAAATTTTCAACTCCCTCTCTAGTCTTTACCAACCAAAAGAATATCATCAACAAAAAGCATACACCAAGATACAACCTCTTCCAAATATCTAGTAAGAACATTCATGACTAAAGCAAAAAGATATGGACTTAAAGCTAATCCTTGATAAGTATAAAAAAGAAATAAAATTTTACAACTAAAACACAGAGGAAGTGCATAAGCATATAATAGAATTATAGAACTTTCATCACTTGATAAGGAGCCTAGCTTATTGTATTTGGCATCAAACAAGAGGCAAGCGGTGAAAATCTCTCAGAAAAGAAAAGTATTTTTCTGTATAAAATAATTTTTAGAATTATTGGAATATGACTTAAAAAGACACTCGGGCAAAAAACAAAAGCAAAAGAATACTTAGTGGGTAAGTTTAAAAGATGCAAAATTAGATTATATAACCCTACAAGAAAACAAGGAGACTTTTTGCGGCTTCCGACTAGAGAAATTATAGACTACTTGACAAGGAACTAGTTTATTTCCTTCGACATTCAAACAGGCAAATCTCTCAAAAAAGAAATGCACATTTCTATATGAAATAATATTTAATATAAGTGGCATCAGATTAAAAAAAAAACATTCAGTAGAAATAAAATAGCAAAAAGAGAAATTAGCCGTAAAGAATTTATGGTGTAAAACATAGGCCATATCGCCCTTAAAGTAAACATACACATTTTCATGACATCCAACAAGAGAAACTTCGGAATTTTTTCACAGTTTTTTTTCTGAAAATGCAAAGGAAATTAAGCATTTTTTCTGCATTGGGTTCACCTTTTGTATCAAAATGTAATTACATTTAATTGTTCAAAGATTAGTAAATGCAGAAGGATTCAGTGTACTTTTTTTTAGCCACAAGTATTTTAGGGTTCATTTTCAAGAAACAAGTTAAAGGATCAAGCAGGCATAGCTTGACTTTTAAACACAATAAATAACCTTGAAAGTAGCAGGACTACATAGGCTTCGTTTGGGACGGCTTTTTTATTACTTTCTAAAACGGAGTTTTAGTACAAAAATAAAAAATTTTGTACTAAAACTCCGTTTTAGAAAGCAGTAAAAAAGCCGTCCCAAACCAAGCCATAGTCTAGTGCATTTAAGCAGGTTTATCCATGACATAAGTAACACTACTGCAGAGTGTTGCAGAAATAATAGCCCAGAATAATGATGAAAATGCCACAAACACAGTCAAAGATTCGCTGCATTGCTTGGCAAATCATAGGCTAGTCACTTGTGGATCCATTTATAGGCAACAAAGGCATATCAACGATGATCTTTTACCGAACCTTGCGTGTTCTTGCTGCATCTTTTTCTCCCATGTTCCTTTCCAACTGCAAACGTTCTTCTTGATCGCGGATCATAGCTTCCTCTGACTTAAGAACAATACTAAAGTTAATCATGCTTGTTCAATGATGGGTAAAAAAATCTTAGATTAAGAACTAAACATAATAAAGGACAAAATGATGAAAATAAAAAATACATAAAACAAATAATATTAGAGGACATACGCCACCCATAAGCCTTAATGAGAAATATTCATGATTGAACCAAACTTGTTCAGCAGTGATAGAAATATTTTAAAAAAATAAAGAATGGTCCTTTAACATTTATCCTATATAACTTATAAAACAAATAAAAAATAGCCGGTCCAAGCCTGAGTGAGAAATTGGTAGTGGGCCTTGAGTAGACAACGGTAATTTAAAATAAATACAAAAACAAGATAAGGCCCCAAAACACTTATCCCATGAACTCGCAAAATAAATCAAAAATAGCAATTAAACGTTCAAATCCTAATGCCACGGTGAGAATCGGTGAAAGCTAACATTATGTTTAAGTAGAAAAGAAGCAAATGAAGAACATAAGGAGCAAAGAACTAGACGAAAGAAATAATACATGATGAATAAAAAATAAAAATACTCTCAAGTCACAACAATATTATCATCACAATCACTATTATCCTTATCATAGATATTTCAGGTCGGCTTTATGAATCTTCCATTCCAATCTTCCATTCCGTTCATTCTTTATGTGCTAAATGAGGTATTAATAAAAAATGATTTTATAAGTAAATTTTCAATTGGAATGATAAAATTATCATTTATATAATGTACTCAACCAAAATAATAAAAAACAATTTAAATTATTTCTTCTCTGTATATTCTAATAAAATATCAGGAAAATTGTATACTACATGGTAATATTCTAGAACTTAAACCAAAAAATTTAGCATTATATATAATAATAAAAATTATTTTTGAATACTATAAAAACGCAAATTAGTTGGTATTTTAACGTTATGCTTATTTTTCATGAATATATAAAAATTAAAAAACATCTAAAAATAAAATCATAAATTGATCAGAAGTTAAAACAATCAAAATTATTAAAACTTCATCTTAAATGATCAATATAATTATTTTAACTCTTAATTACATGCTAAACTTTAAAATATAAATAAGGAGTAATTTAGTATCTAAAATTTTCCATATTTCGAATATTTAAATTTAATTTTAATCAGCATGGCTAAAAATCAAACGAATTGATTTTGATATCTGACTAAATTACATCTTTATAATTTATAATAAATTTTAAATAACATGCTTATAATGTATACTTTAAAATAAAAAAAATTTCTTACATTTAAGACCAAAAATTCTCAAAATAAATAAATAAATTATTCAATCTTAAACTTTTTCTTTATTTAAAGAAATAAGTATAAAAAAAAATTAAAGAAATTTTGATTTTATGTGCCACTTAACAAGTGTAATTGGAAAAATATATCATATGTTTGTATTCTTAGAAGAATATTTCTGAAAATTCATTTCGGACCAAATCATCCCCTCTTGTATATGCAAATTGCTAATTGAAGTTCGTCCACAAATGACATTGGCTCAAATTTGAACCAAGTTCGAACATTCCTTCACACGCACTAGTTCAATGATGCCCTTCCCAACGAACCCATTGCATGTCAACGGTCCTTACATATAGTCCACAAAGAATCTCCACTTCAAACATAGAACTAATCCTGTAGTCACCTTCACCAGTAAGCTTATATCATGACATCATCTTCTAACAAATCACAGGCCCCATTGAAGCCTACACCCACCAAGCTCCTTTTATAAACACGCTTCTACTCATCTGTCACCAATCCCACCAAGGAGGCCCCAGTTTGCACCTACTACAAAACCTTCTCCTCACAGGTTGCATTCCCGCTATGTCTGATCCAACAAGCTCCATCGCAACAATCGAGCAATCGAACCTAGGTTCAACCCAACGTTCGAAACAAGGGTTTGATTTAAGATTTAAATTCAAATTAACTCAAACCAGTTTCTCTTGTAACACGCTTCAACAAGCAATCCATGAATACAAGACTGGATAACTTTGCTTGAAATGAACAAGCATATTTCTTCAAGAAAACAAGTAGCGAGCATATTTCTCTAATTATCTATATTATGAAGCATGCAAAGTCAAATCTCCCAAAATTAGAGGGTAAAGCAAAAAAAATAGAAGTTAAAAAAATCACAATAATTGAAAGTAATATAATTTATCGATAAGTTTTTTATTGTTGTATAAAATACGCTTATAATTTAGAATTTTATCAATCCAATTTATTTTTTAATCAAATAAATTTAAATTT
Source organism: Dendrobium huoshanense (assembly GCA_016618105.1). Classification (NCBI taxonomy): domain Eukaryota; kingdom Viridiplantae; phylum Streptophyta; class Magnoliopsida; order Asparagales; family Orchidaceae; genus Dendrobium; species Dendrobium huoshanense. Next base: position 20,659,213 of record CM028359.1, on the reverse strand, counting down.
TATTTACTATTGAAAGATGGTGGTGAGACCCGCAATGCTTTATGGTGCACAATGTTGGCCATCAAAAGAGAAGCATAATACTAAGCATGAGGATGTGCAAGTGGATGAGTGGATTTACCCTTAGAGACGGGATACGAAATGAGCATATACATGAAAAGGTTGGAGTAGCTCCAGTTGAAGATAAGATTAGAGAGAGTCATCTTAAATGATTTAGTCACATAAAACAACAGCCTACCGATGATCCGGTTAGGAAAGTAGAAGTATTATATTTGACTTATATTAAGAAAGGTAGAGGGTAGACCTAAAAAGACTTGGTTAGAAAATATTAGAAATGATCTTTCTTTATTAGATTTAAACGAGAAATTGACTTTTAACATGATACAATGGAGAAAAAGAATTAATATAGCCGACCTAACGTAGGAAGACAAAGGCTTGATATTGTTGTTGGTGGTGGTGTACTATTTAAAGGACACAATTTCAAGGTAGACTTAAATTTAATTGTTTACCAAGCGCTAATGTTAGAAAAATTTTACGATGCCAACATAGATACAAAAGTGCAACATATTTTGAAAAAAAAATGCATGTAAAAATTGAAGATAATAAATATGAAGTCATTTTAATTAAGAGATGAAAAACAAAAAATAATTGATTAAGTTTAGAGGTGTTCATAAAAAGTGTGTTGTCAAACACCTTTCCTAGGACAATCAAGACTCGTGCACAATTAATTCAATTGCTCTCTAGCAATTCTAGAGGAACAATCCATCACGCCACCAATTTTGACATTATAGCCCACACCAAGGATCAAGGCACTTCAATTCAAATGCCAATTCTAATTACGCAAGAAAACATATATGAAAAAAAAGGAAAACAATACTCAAAGATCACTCTCTTAAAAAATTATTCATAGATCAAACTAAGTGAGGGAGGAGAATAATATAAAAATTGCATCGTTCAACCAGCAATGATGTAACCTCCTTCCTCCATTAAATTTAAAAAAAATTGGCAATTAAAGGAATATGAAGTGATTAACTTGCCAAATGTCTCCAATAAAGTTTTAAAACGTGGGGAAAACAGAGGAATAAAACATCAAAAAATCAATCAAATTAATAAACAATGAGAATTAAAAAATAAATAAAATAAATAAATAATAATAAATTAATAAAAAAATTTAGCAAAAATATAAATTATATTAAACAACAAACCAGTTAAGACTTCAAAAGTTAGTAATTTATTACTATAATTTTATATTTTCTTTTAGGAAGGTGAAAAGTGTATTTTTAATTATATTATAAAAACTAAATTTACTTATGAATAATATAAAAATATAAATAATTTAACATTTAAAAACTATTGTTTTCCTTGGGTGGATTTTATTTGAGTGAGATATCAAACTTCATTTTAATAGTAGCATAGTTCAAAATGCCTGAATGACGTGATTTAAGGTGTAGTGTTATGCGCATTTTTAATAAAACCACAGATTATGATATATTTGAATTTGAATGTTTAACGGAGAAATCGATGATAATTCAAAATCAAATCATGAAACGGAAGATCAAATCAACCATCCCACCGTCAGCACTTCAAAGAAGTTAATAAGAAAAAGCTACTTTTGCAATTTGGGGCACATAACATGAAGAGATCAAGAGAGTGAAATGGTTGATTCTAAATCAATCAATTTCATAATAGAGATTGTCCATGGTCGGGATTCTCAGATCATATTGTTCAAATAAAGTGATCATTGCTAGTAGGAGTACATAGTGTAAATAAATCATCAATTGAGCATCATACAGGAAAGATGAACTGTTTGATTAAAATTAATATTACAATAAGAGCATGATGTCTTATGAGTATTTTTTTTTTTACTTGTTGCATAAGATGATTTATAATTTTAAATTCAGGATTAGGAAAATTCTATTAGAATGCTGACTAAATTTTTTATCTTTAGCTGACCCCAGCCAACCCAAACCGGCATCAATTCAAATTGAGCCGACCAAGTTTCTGTTAACTCATTCAACTCAATCCTTACGCAATCTTAGCCTTCAAGATCTTTTCCAAAATCATTAAAGTAGACCCAACCCATTTTAATTTAACCCAAGTTGGCTTATACAATCCAAACGAATCAATTTGAGTGATTTTGAGCACAAATTAGTCAAACCAATAAAGCTTATTCTAAAATTAGTTGTACACTAGTTTTTCCTAATAAACTACAACGTCTTCTCAAGTCAAGCTAGGCTCAATCAAAGAACTAGTGGTGCAAGAGAGACAACCAAATGCATGTGGTCCTCACTCCTTTTTTTCAATATCATTTGGCCATCTTAGGAACTTTAGGTGATTAAAGGCAATGCAAGTGCAATAGCCGTCAACCCTAACAAATTGAGGGTAGGATAGATTCAGCCATGGATAGTCGCAAGCTGAGTAAAATCAATCATGGTTTTTCATTAGAGGATCAGTGACCTATAGTTTCCTGAAGTTTCCCTAGAGCTCCAGCATACAAACCCAAGATTCTGCCACTACACTACTGCAGTGGTCTTAACCCCAAGATGAGCAAGGTCTTATGAGTTTGTAACTGTCTAGACGGCTAGTGAATCTAGGAATCTTCAAGCTTTGAGTTTTTCTCAGTTGCCTTCCCATCTACTAGATGAAGATGCTATAAATGGTTTAATACAGAACAGTAGCTTCAGTGAGGCATTCTATTTGAAACCAAGAAAGCCTAGGTCTATTAGCCACTGAATTGTGTGTGTGTGTGGAGAACCCATCCAACCCAACGACCAATTAGATAACCCTTTGATAATGTCTCTCAACCCAAAGCCTTACTATCTTCCTTTTGAATCCATAGAGAGCCAGTGATCTCGGATGGATGGTTGCCATACAAGGGACGAAGGAAGAAGATGATGTGCATGTCGTAAGATTATCAGAACCATTTTTGATATCCTTCAATGCATGAAATCCGCATTCATTCAACTCAAACCCAGTACCTTAGGTTTCATCTAGCTGACCAACATTCACTACATGAAAAACACGTGTTACCGGCGGACAAAATATGTCGGAAAATGCCCAAAATCCGCCGGAAATGAGAATTTCAGGCGGAAAATTATTAGACGGTAAAGCGAGCGTCGAAAATATGTTACCGGCGCAAAATTATCCGCCGGAATGATTTCCGGCAAAATTCCTGCGAAAAAACCATCGAAAATATTTACGGCGGATATAAACTCCGCTGGAAAAATAAAATAAAACGAAAAAAAAAATTGAAAGAACCCTTGAAGCCCTTGGAGGCCCCGTCCAGCCCAGCTTGGGCTCTCTCCCACGGGCCCGCGTGGCCACTTCCCCCGTTGGCCCGCTAAGCCCACAGACCCGCCCGCCACGCCTGCCTCAAGCGAGATTCGAACCCCCGCCCTTTGGGATCGTTGCTGCACGCCGAACCATCTTGCTACCTGTGCAAAATAGTAGAAAGGTATGACCTGTTTTATATTTATATTATAAAAAAGAGAATATGTTATTACTTTATTTTAAAATCAAAATAATTAATATATTTAATATATTTCATTTAAAATATTTAATTTATATTTTTATAATTCATTTAAATGCTGAGTTTATAAAATATAAACTTCATTAAAATAAAAATAATTAAATTAATTTATAAATGGTGAGCTTAATTTAATTTATATTTTATTTAAAATAATTACTATATTTAAAAATAGATTTTTTTTTAAGATCAAAATAATTATTATATTTAATTTAACAATAAACTATTAAACTTTTAAATTTATTTTATTTTAGTAATATTTAATTTAATTTAATAAAATCAATAATTTTAAATATTTCTAATTTTCATTTTCCAGAAAATTTGAAATTCTGTCAAAAATCCGCCAGAAATTCCGTCGGAAAAGCCTGCAAAAAATTTGTCGGAAATACATCCAAAAAATCGTCGGAAAATCCGCCGGAAAATTCTCTGGAAAAATTGCGCCGGTAATTCGTCGGAAAATTGGTCGGTATTTCTGACGGATTTAATTTCGCCGGAAATTCCGCCAGAAATCAGCATTTTTCCTGTAGTGCCTCCAAATCAAAAGCCTCTCTTTGTCCCAATAAGCATTCTTTTTTCCAACTCTAAAACAACACGCAAGCAACGGGTTGCCATGTGGAAAGGCTAGCCCAATCATCTACTAATAGGGGTGTTATTAAATGACCCAACCCAACACCCCAACTCAAATCTCAAAAAAACAGGGTTAGGGTTGACCGGATTAAATTTTTTTAGGCTCATGTTAGAAAACTTCATCCAATTATTCTTCAGGTCAAGTTCGGCTTACCCCAAAATATCCAAAATTTACCAAATATCATTCGGGTTTGAGTTAAACGACTCAAGTTTAAACATGTCACTTTTTGGCTTAAAAGGTCGTATTTGGGGTAAATATGTCATGTTGATCTAAAATTTTGCAGTATTTATTTAATAAATAGGTCAAATAAATTGGGTTCGAGCTAATTGGGGTCAGGTCAAGTCAATTTCGGGCTGAACTTTTTTTACTTATATATTGAATAAGTTGAATTCATGTCAAAGCTTATTCGGGTCGGTTTAATTTCGAGTCAGACTCGAATCTAACCCAATTAACTCGAATCCTAAACCCCTACAAGCCAATGGAGTAGTGTTACTTAAATAGGTTTAAATATCATGAGACCTTCAAAAAGAAAATTATAAAAATGTAAGACAAATAATACAAAATTCCTATCAAAATATAGATTAATTTAAAACCTAATGTAGTTATATTTCTAGAACTATGAATTTTCTTAAAGGTTGTTTGATTTGCTGAAAAATAAATGTAGTGAAAAACAAAATTTTTGTAACTTATTTGATGAAAAAGGAATTTAATATTAAATTCTAGTTAATTCCTTTTTTCACTACCTAGTTCATTTTTTATGTATTGTAAACTCGGCCACTTTTTGTCAAAGTAAGCCAACTGTGTTGTTATCGCTCGCACTGTCGACCTTTCGTCGCCGCAATTGCCTTTCATCGCAGGGTGCCACATGCCTCTAGCTGATGAACAACTATTGTGACTAGTAAAGACAATGGCTTTCTTACAGCTACTCCAAATTAGAAGAACTGATTGTAAAAAGTCACTTCCATCTGACCCCATCTGTATATCTTTCTGCAAGTTCGATGTCATCTATATATCTTTCTTCTCAATCAAGGAATGCAAGTTTAGGAGTTTTTGTTTTAAGATTATAAGCGTCATTTTTATGTTATAAAACTGTTGTATTTTGTTATTTCAAGTTATAAGGAAGAGTGTCTTTGTTTTTTTCTTTTTGTGACCAAGGGTCTCCTACTTATTTTGGGAGCTTTTGGTTGCATCAATTTGGTATCAGAGCCTAGGTTAGTATATGCAACCAAAAGCTCCCAAAATAAGTAAGAGACCCTTGGTCACAAAAAAAAATAAATAAATAAAGACACTCTTCCTTATAACTTGAAATAAAAAATACAACAATTTTATAACAAAAAAACAACGCTTACAATCTTAAAATAAAAACTCCTAAACTTGCATTCCTTGATTGAGAAGAAAGATACAGATGCTGTCGAACTTGTGAAGAGAAGAAAGAGGTAAGAAGCCGAAACGAAGGAGAGGACAAGCTCGCAAGTCGCAAGCTTTCCTAGAAGAAGAGAAGAATGGAACATGCTCGCAAGCTTTTCCACGAAGAAACCCACAAGTTTAGGCTCCAAAAATCAGTCACATAACACTCCTTTTAAGAACAAAAACATCTAATATTTATAGGACAAATGGGGGAGCCAAACAGACCAAAATATCTCCATTTAAACCAATTAAATCAGGGGAAATAGAAGGCCAAAAGGCTGTTAGGAACAACAGTCAAAATGGCCACAAAAAGGACAAGAACGGGCACTTACAGGGAATGGAACAGGCAGGCAAAGGGGGAATCGGAATAGGCAGCCAAAGGGGAACCGGAACAAGCAACCAAAAGGCGGTAAGAAGGAGCCGGGGAGCAAACCGAAGAGCCAAACACATGGAGGGATGAACACCCCCCCCCCCCCCCCCTTTCCTACATCAAATTCTTCCCCGGTTGAAAGGACACATCTCCTGATGAGGATGCTTTATAATTTCTCTAACGGGATGAGGGGAATTTTCTAGGGATTCGATTGGCTACATATCCACTCACCTCAATTATCTTCAATCCAGATCTCCACAAAAATAGCTTGGCGAAAATCTGAAACTCACAAAGAGATCTATCTTCTCCGACGACCTCACTAAGAGATCGAGGAGGGTTGAACTCACAAAGAGAACATAAGATGCAAATTTTCATTCACAAAAAACTAACTCAAATACAATGACTAAGCCTAAATATAGGCCAACCGAAAAATAAAAAGCATAAAGACGACATTGTCATTGGACTACAACAATCACTAACTCCCTCATAGGGGTACAAATGAAAAAAAACATGAAATATAAATGACATGAATAAAATAAAATATCAAAAATAAAGACTATGAATCATGGTCGTCGCTCGACGACCCCTCCGATGGTAAGTGTGTCGAAATCTCCTATGGATGTCCTCATCAGGAGCATACGAAATCCTTTGTGAAATATTTTAACCATTGTGAGTTATACTTATCAAAATCTTTTGTTTATAGCCAAAAGATTTCTATATTAATGTTGCTTGAAATGTACATCCAGATATGTATTTAAAGATGGGATTGATTTCATTAAGGCATCAGTTTTAGATGGAACTCAGGCATGTGAACCAAAATAAGTTTCATGTTTCAGTGATTAAGATTTAATTCATGTAAGAGATTGTTAAACTGGTTATACTTTAGTTTTAACTTCGAATATTTCCTACTTTTATAGCATGAAGATGAGATGGCCGAGGAACCAAACGATTCAGCAGCAAAAACCATGTTACAAAAGTTGCAGGTGTTGTACTTCAAAATCCTGATTTATTTTCCCTGATCCTTTTATTTTATGTTTTGGTAGTTGTGGTGTTCTTTTATTTGCAACTAGTTTTCATGGAGGTTAGATAAGTTTTCATCCATGCTTTTTGTCTTCTTTTTCTAGACAGTTTATTTTATTGGTGTTTAATGTTGTGATAAATGTAGTGATGATGCTAATGAAGAATAGTATATAATGAGGTTCTGGGAGAGAATAATGAATGCTAAAAAAATCCCATCAATAACAAAGAACTAATTTTCTTTTTTGCTAGGAGTTATTATAGAGGCAATTTTGCGCATGGAAGTTGATGTCAAATTATAGAAAGCAGCGTAGAATCTTTGTATTTTTTTTATTTTCAACCTAAAAATTGTTTATAATTGGTCACCGAAAGAATCCATTTGGTAACATGAAGGTGTTTGTTGATGGTATGTTGATGCTATTTATGAGTTTTTTATATCATAGTAAGCTTACGTTACGATTTAATATCAAGTCCACATTCTTTTGTATTTATCATATTTCACGAGTATTAATAAGGTACTTCCTTTGTAGTTAGTTGAAAATTAGATCTTGGGAGAAATTTTAAGATGATAAGGAACTTAGAATTAACTAAAAAGGGCTATACACGAGATATTTATTGTATTGGTTGTGAAACTAATAATTTTCTTTAAATATTGATGGAAGATCAAGTGATGCCTAAATTAATAGTCTCAAGTATTTTGGATTTTTTTTGCTAAAGAATTGGGATATAGATTTAAAATTAGGTTAAAAATGGAGAAGTTTCGTACAGCTACTATATAATAAGTAATATAATGATTTTATTTAGATATAATTAGAATGGCTACTCTATATGGACTCAAATGTTTGAGCAACAAAGAAGCCTCCGAAAGCTAGGATGATCATGATAGAATAGAGAATGTTAAGATTGATGAGTAACATTTATTTACATATAAGGTTCGAGTACCACCGGAAGGCCGTCGGGAAAATAAACAGTCGGAAAAACACCGCCAGCAACGGTTTCCTACGCCGTTTTTACCGGCGGTGTGACAACCGCCAAAAAGCCGCCAGTTTTTTTCAGAACCGCCGGTATTTACAGCTAAACCGCCGACAAAAACCGCCGGTAATGGCTGAATTTCCTGTAGTGTACCACTTTTCATAGGTAATGTAGCAAAAAATGCATTTAAGCTGTTTGGTCACCCACTTCAAATGATAGAAGATGAATTAATAAATTGGTGAATAAATTTAATGATTAAGTTTTAGGAAGTATAACCTGTAGGCCGAAGGTACATATATGATAAGTTGTGCAAAAGAAGTAGCAAAAAAAATATTAAATCTCTCAAATAAGAATAATTGGAGGAGAAATCATAAAGCAGGCGCAAGTAGTTGGTTAAAGCTGCATATTTTGAACTTTATTTTATAGTAATTGTTTTATCTGCTTTTTTGAAGTTGTATTGATTTATTTATGAATGGATGTACAGGAAGAAAGAAAATCTCTGCCAATATATCATTATCGAGAGGAGCTTCTTAAGGCTATTAATGACCACCAAGTTTGTTGAACTTTTTTTAAAAAAATTATTTTTTGAATTTATGGAAATGTGCTCTCGAGAACATATTAAATCTGCCCTTCAAAATGTTTGAAGAGATTTTTTTGCAACTTTTCAAATATTTGTTTGAACATGTTTTGTATATAGGTTGTGCTAAATATTTAATCGAGTTTAACTGGAACCAATAAATCTTTAGCTTTTCAGCCGTTGAAATCTTCAGTTCATCCTATTTCATACTTTTACGTAATTCATTGAGGATCAAGTCATCATTAAAATATGACAAAGCATCATTTACAAGTTTTTCATATTGTAGATACAATTAAAAAAGATTGGTCATGCATTTTAAGGCCAAATATTTGAACAAAGACATGCATTATTTAATTTTAAATTTTAATTGCAATTAATTCTTTAGGATATAATTTTGTATTTGCTATGACCTGATGAGTTACTTATTTTTATGCTTTTTTATTTTACTTCAAATTCCGGTAGCAATCTTCACTTCCATTTCTCAGAGCAATCTTTACTTCAAATATTTTATTTCTTTCAATTCATTATAAGTTATGATAATATCATCAACATAAATTAGTAGTACAGAGACTCCTCCTAAAGTTATATGCTTTACAATAATATATAATTTCTTCACATTTGTTTATATTTCATGTTGGTATTACTTTAATAAATCTTCCTAATCTCACCATTGGAGATTGTTTCAACCCATGCAATGTTTTTGACATTGTGTGATAAAAGAGGAAGAAAAGATTGGAGGTCTTCGTGGGTGTGTATCCCACTTTATGAAAATTATGATGCTTTCACATGGGAAAAGATGAGTAGTGAGTGGGAGATAAAGAGGCTTATAGTTATAAAGAAAAAATTGGAGATAAGATTAAAGCACAACTACAGTAAAGGAGTTTATAAGAAACGAGGGAGATGAGGTGGTTCCTGCCTCTACTATTCATATTTCTTTTATTTATTTATTTTTACCTTTTTAGGGGAAAGTTTTACTTTTATTTTCATTGTTGTGGTTTTGACCCAGTGATCAGTTATATATATTTTAATTAAAAAGGGGACCAATTGATTCCCAATTTTTAAATTTGTGCTACCTAAAATAAAGTGACATTTTTAAACGGGGAGCTAATTTTTATTTTCTCTAGAGGCCACTTGTTCCCTGACTTTAATCATGTTTTCAAATTCATTATATAAATGGATTCAAGCTCAAAATCACTATTTTTTTAGTAGGAATAATACAAGAATGCATTTCTTCGTTTTAAATGGTAAGGTGATAAAAATCTTTCATATATAATTCTGTGGGTTTATTAATACAAAAGGCTTTAGTCAGTGTTGGTTTAGTAAGTGGTTGAACCATGTGGGAGTCTAAGAATTGAACTCATGACCTCCTAATCACAAAGGAGCAATCTAAACATTGCAACTAGCCAAATCTAAACTGGTAATACAAATGGTTAAAACTTGGTCACGTAATCTGAAATTGCTGAAGTTTTTGCATAAAACGTATTCTACAATAACGTATATTAACCAATTATAAAAATATGCAATATATTCCTAACAGTTCTCAGTCAATCAATAGATTTCTAATTCCAAATCATAGATTAGGTAGATAGAGAGGTATCTTATGCCCTAGTACAAAATCTAATTATTATCCAAATGGAAGATAATTTCTTCAGTAAGATAAAATTAAAAAAATAATAATACAAGGGTTATCTTTGAGAAAAAAAAAGATATCACTTTCATCTCCAAGCACTCTTGAACTGAACAAAATCACAAGAAAATGACAACATAATGATCGAATAACAATTTAACTACTTTTGGCTAATCACAAAGGTAGTTCTTACGAAATGGAAACATTACAATATACGTATTAACAAAGCTACATATTCAAACTTGAGCTTCAAAAGTATATTATAAGTAAATGCTTTAATATACCTCAGCTCACGCTCCTCAGCATCTGTCAGCTTAACACCTTCAAAGATATACTCATTATCAAATATATCATCCCTGTTATTGACAACAAGTATCCAGAATTAGGTCTAAAGATAGCAGCAATAAAATAGTACCAATTAGGATTTAAGAAAAAGAGCAAAATAACTAACTACAACATCGAGCACCAAAGTAACATTTTTTTATGTTACCTTATTTCAAGAAGTTTCTGATCCCTCCTTTTCTGCAGGTACACTTGCCTTGAAACTTTTCTGGCACACACATATTACAAGAGATGAAACTAGAAATTAGATTCTTTTCATAAATATAATATTAGGATTTCTTAACAAAATATTAAAATAACGGAATACTGGATCATGATTGACAACCCAACAACCATCTAGAAAATTTTTAAGTAAAAAAACTTCAAAAAGATATTAATATGAAGCATCCTTCAACCTGTCATCAATAAAATTTTTGACACCGGCCTACCAATTCAGGAATGAAGATCTTAATTTAGAATGACAATATACACATGTTGTCATAGAAGAACTCAGCACTTTAAAATTTTCAAAAAATATAACTTCAACATGCTCTCAAATCTTCCTTACTTATTTGACCGCAAAAATTAAGTTACATCCAAAGAGGGGAAAGAAGTTAAACTATTTGAGAAAGAAGAAGGAAATAATGCAGTCATGTCAAAGCAAAATAGGTGCAGCCATTGTACAGAAGAACGAGAAGGAGAACAACTTCTCAATCCCAAGAATTAAAAATAATAAAAACTGCAGCTCTTTAATCCTTTCTAAGCAAACAAGACCAATAAAATAAAAACAAATCTGCATTCAATCAATTCTTAAGAATGAAAAGAAAATTCAGCAAACTTTTTATCTCAAGAGAAGAAAGGATTTATATTCTTTTTAAGCAAGAAAGAAGAGGATCAAGAAAGGAAGTAAAAGAAGATGAAGAGAATGTAGAGGAGATTACCAAAACCCAAACGACGGTCTTGATTCAAGTCCGCCTATCAGCCTTCCTCCCTCTTGTTTCTCCTGCTCAATCTAGATCGCATGCAAGAACAGGGAAAGGAAGAGTCGCCAAAATCGCAAGGGAGGAGGAGAAGATCGTGGGCTTCTTGCGAGAAAAGAAGGAGACGGAGGGGGAGCCGTTTGCGAACTGCAGAGAGCGACGAGGGCCTAGGGGTTTCGGATCTGCAGAGAGGGAGAGCGAATGGGAGAATGGGGTTTCGTTATGTGCGTGCGAAAAAATAAGAGTCTTCTTCAAAAAAGAAAAAAATAAGAGAGTCGGAGGAAAGCGGTTCCGCTTGGCGGATTTCGCCAATGGAAGAGGCGAGAGCGTCGGAAGAGGATTTCGTTTTTGCGAATTAGGTATCTCCAACCGATAACTTTTTAACGGGAAAGTAACGCAAAATTTGAAAATGGTCGGGTCATGCTCCAATCCAACCTCAAAAATTGAGGTGTTTTTGGGAAGATAATCATAGCTCTTCCTTTCGTGCGTTTTTTCGGTTGAGAGCAAGAAAATGTCGTGAGTGAACACTACGACGCCAATACACTCGTTTAGCATTCGGTTGGAGATGACCTTAGAAGGAAAAGTTCGGACTTTACTAGTCTAACTGCAATTTAGATTTAGCCCAAGATGAATCTTGATTTGAATTTTTAGATTAAGAGGTGATTATTAAAATATATATATATATATATATATATATATATATATATATATATATATATATATATATATATATATATATATATATATATATATATATATAAACAAATTTTATTTTAAAACACAGAGGATTTATATTAATAAAATTTAGTATATTAAAATTAAATGAAATTAATGAACATATTAAATTAGATTAATTTAAATCTATTTATTTAATCTATCTAATGTCATTGATTTGCGACAAGTCAATTCGGTTTATTCGGGGCTATTTAAATCGAACTCGACTCGAGTTAATTTGATTTGGTTTCATGTCAATTTACTTTATAAAATTAAATTTAAAGTAGTGGGTTTGAGACGAGTTGATTCGAGTTTAGTCTAAATCGGATCATGAGGTCAAATTGGAAAGCGAGTCGGTGCTACGTCATTATGTATCCACCTAAGGGGAGTCCTAAAGGAGCGACGTCTATACTAGGATATGTAAACATAGATGCTAGAGTTAATTTCGGAGAAATTGACCTCGAATAATGAGGTCAACACAACCCAGCACTGGTGCATTTTTTGTATATGGAACTAAATGTGGAACTAAATGCCACGTGCCTTATTTCTACAATGCCAGAAACTCTTCAGCCAAAGCCTTATGCTAGTGAGCATGCTTAACTGCTTTTGTATAACCTGTGGCATCACCTTCACTGGAATTTTCCTCACTAGTGTTAGTGTGAAGCAGGTTGAATATTTTTTTTGGTCGGAGTGATCCTGTCTTTTGCCTTGTGATCATTGGATGTATAGATCTTGAATAATTTTGTTGATTTGATGGAGATGCATCCTCTGAAGCTCGATGAGATGATTTTGAAGAGGAGTTTGATGTATGATTCGTAGGAAACAGAGAGTTGTGAGGAGTATATGTCTTGGATGTATGTCGTATGGTATTGGTTTCAGTAGGTATGTGTGATGTGGGAAGTAGGAGACCAGGTGGAGATCGGGTTGGTAATGTATCTGAGGTTTGGTCTACTATGATTGTTTTGAACGAAAAATTGGTTTCATCAAAGATAACATGTCTAGATGTATATGCTTTGCAGGTGATTGGATCATAACATTTTTACCCTTTTGATATTGATGAATAGCCAATGAAGACACAATAAATGGATTTTGGTTCAAGTTTGTGTCTTTTGTTTGTTGGTTGCAGTGGGAAACAAAGGCACCCAAACGTTTTTAGTGTTGAGTAATCAGGTGTAATGTTGTCTAGACATGGTAACGGAGATATATCATTTGTGATTTTTTATGGTAATTGGTTAATAAAAAATGATGTAGTGACAACTACTTCACGCCAAAAATTGAGAGGTAAATAGGGGTGTCAATATTTGACACGACACGAAAACCCGACCCGGAAAATTCGGGTTGGACCTGACCTGTTTGAAAAACGGGTCGGGTTTGGGTTTGCATATTCGACCCGTTTGAAAAAAATGGGTCGGGTTCGGGTTGACCTGGCGGGTTGCCGGGTCAACCCAAAAACCCGTTTATTTTTAAAAGTTTTGATTTCTCGCCCGCTGTCTGCTGCCCTCGCCCATTGCCTGTTGCCCCCACCCGCGCTGCTCGCTGCCCCGCGTTGCCCGCTGCCCTGCGCGCCCACTGTCGTGCTGCCCTGCGCGCTTGCTGCCGCGCCCGCGCCGTCCCCTGCTGCCGAACCCACGTTGCCGCGCTCGCGCCTCACGCTGTCGCCCGCTGCCGCGCGGGTCGGGTCCGGTTCGAATTTTCGACCAGTTTATTTACCCGGGTCGGGTCCGTGTTCAAATTTCTGACCCGTTTGAACCCATGTCAGTTTTGGGTTCGACCCGAACCTGACCCTTGACCCGAAATTGACACCCCTAGAGGTAAAGATGCATAATACAATAGAGTTCTCGTGGTCTCAATCAAGTGCATGTGTTTCCTTTCGACCACACCATTTTGTTCTAGTGTGTAAGGACATGAAGTTTGATGTTGTATGCCATGCTTGATGAGAAAGTCATGCATGTGTGAGTTCAAATACTCTGTTCCCCCATCAGATCTCAAGCATTGTATTTTTTGTTGAAGTTGATTTTCAATCAGATTTTTGAATTTTATAAAGATATGTGGTACTTCTGATTTGTGTGTCATTGAGAATAACCATGTAAATCGAGAGAAGTTCTCTATGAAAACAATGTAGTATTTGAATACATAACTTGATACAACCGGGGAAGGTCCCCACACATAAGAATGAACTAAAGTAAGAGGTCTAGAAGATCGAGTTTTTGACTTAGAGAAAGTCAGTTTGTGATTTTTGGACAAGACACAATCGTGACACAACATTTGAGAGGTGGGAATTTGAAGATGCTTGTGATTATTTGAGATTATCTTGAGAACAAGTTGATCCATTGAATTTCTATTGTGTGCCATTATACAATCTGATGATATTCTGATATGAATCTATTTTCTCTGAATCCGAAATGATTTGATATTTGATATGATTTGAATGATATCATAAGGGAGTTATAAGGGGCCGGAATCCTTTTAGATTTTGTTTGTGTCAGGGAAGGGTGGCATAAGGGGTCAGATTCCTTTGAGATTCTGTCTATGTTAGGGAATATGAAAATGAATTATGATCTGATAAGTTCTGATGCTGTAAGCACAAAGGGAGGTATAAGGGGCTAGAATCCTTTGAGATTCTGTCTATATCTGGGAAGGGAGGCATAAGGGGCCAGAATACTTTAAGATTCTGTCTGGGTCCGGGATATGTGATATGATATGTGATTTGATGTGTGATATGATATGTGTTTTGAAACGTGATTTGGAAATGTGAATTGTACGATTTTGCTATATGAATTCAATTCAGTTCTTCTATATCTTTTATCTTATTTGTTATGTACGAATATCTTAATTTTTTTTTATTATATGATTTTTGTACGATTATCTGAATTCTGTAAGAATATTTGAGTAAGCTGTGTCACGACCCGACCCGACCCGGGACAGATCCCGCTCGCACCGGGTCGCGACCAGCTAAACAAACCAACTAACCAGGATCTGGCTTTGGAATTTGCTTCAGAACTGATTCTTCCAAACATTTCAACTCAAAAACAGACACACAGAGCCACTATGAAACATCAAATGCAGCGGAACAAATATCCATATTTTTCTTTCTTTTCCTCAAAACAATCATCTACAACTACAGACCATGGCTCAGACAGAAAGAAACAGAGCAGAAGAGCCATGTATGTACAAAAATCAAAAGTACAAAATAATACCTACAGATCAAGACTCTGAACTCTAGTCCAAGACCTTCTTCCCTTTCCCAGAACCTGAAAACCACCAGAAAACAAGGGTGAGCTCAACAGCTCAGCAAAGCGACAAACCTCCAATCAAAAACTTTCAGAATCCAAAACCAAACACTTCAAACCAAATTCGTACAGAAACCAGAACAGAATCAGACAGATATCAAAATCATGCAGATCAGAATGAAACAGATCAAATCAGAACAGATACGGACATATATCAAATCAGAATCAGACTTGTTTATAGAACAGATACGGTAATCAGAAGTCCTTTAAAATCAGATATCAGATATTATTTAATTCATAGCTAAATTCCCTGACACTGACAGAATCTCTATGGATTCCGGCCCCTTATGCCTCCCTTTGTGCTCACGGCACCAGACATATGTGCTTATAGCACCAGAACAGATTTCATCGGATCCAGAACATAACTGATTTCAGATTTCAGATTGAGCTCATTTCAGATTTCCCAAATACTAACCGAATCTCTTAGGATCCGGGCCACTTATAACTCCCTTTTTATAGCATATACAGATAACATATCAATTCAGAAGAAATCATGACAAAATCAGAAATCACACGAAAATCGGGCAGCACAACGGCTGTATACGGAATGTACACAATTTTCCTGAAAAAATCACAGAATACTAAATTTGCATATAATATAGATAACAATATTGCAAGACTTTAATTCTATTGCTCAGACAATTTTAGACTACACAGAAAAATACAGTCGACGGAAAACGCCGTCAATGCAAAACTACCCGGACAAAAATCTCCAGAAAATAATCAAAATGTGCACACTCGGCACGTCAACAACATACGAAAAATTACCGGTAAAAACTGAACCAGACGGAAAATATGGACGAAAATCACTAACAAAAATCAATTCCGGACAGATAATACCGCCAAACACGACGGTTCTGAAAATTGAGAAAGGCGGATTGTGCCTTACACAAGTACAGCAATTTCCTGAACTGTCTCGACGGACGAAAACGGACCAGCGTCGCCCGAAAATCAACTTTTTCTTCTTTTCCTTCGTTTTTCTCTCTCATAGGATTTTTCTCTCTTCAAAATATCTCATTTCTATATATATCCAAACTGATCGTCCCGGACGATCGCACTTCGTCCCGGACGATCCATGCTCAGGACAATTTCGTCCAGATGAAAATTAATTATCGTCCCCAGACGACAGGGCTCTGGAAAATTTTCGTCCAGACGATCCCAATTTCGTCCGGACGAACCATTCAGACAAACATGTTGTCACGCCCAAAGATCTAACTTGGAAAGAATATCAATTAACCGACCATTTATCAGAGTCATCTATACATCTCCAATTAATAACAGTCTATAAGAAAAATCTATAAATTTAAAACATCCATATATAAGTCGATCCATATCTCAAAACATCATGTACAATACTCAGGAACTATACTATCAATACAAGTAAAGAAATCTATCATGTCCTGAGTACAAAAGAATCAAAATCATCAAAAGAACTAAAACCTGCAGATCTGAATCAATTCCTATCTCCTGCTCCCTTGCCCTGACCTGAAAATATCAACCACATATAATGAGCTTTACAAAGCCCAGCAGGTCACCTAATACCTATAACTGAAATCAAAGCACGGCGATGCTCTCAATATGCATGTCAGTCAATCTAATCCATATCAGTCAATGGTCAATGAGTCAATGCAATCCGGAAATCAATAGTCAATAAAACCAGTCAATGCAGCGGCAGGCAAATCAATAAACCAAGCTCAATCAATCCACGTCAATCTCGAAGAAATTCGTACACAGTAGAAATCAATCGATCTGTCAAATCAATCAATCAAATCAAATCAAATCTATACTATCAAGTCGATGAAAGCAATACGAAACAATGAATCCATGCAGCAGTCAATATGGTGCAGAAATAGTAGCAACAGCGAATCTATAAAATCTATAGGCAGCAATATCAATGAATCTATAGGCAGTAGTCAATAAATCTATACAATGTCCATATCCATGCTATCAATGCAATATTTATATCCATCCATGTCCATATCAATGCTCAGTAGTATCAATGCTCGGTAATCAATCGATGAAATTAATGAAATCGTACGATACCGTAAATCCGATCAATTCAATAAAGCAGAAATCGATAAATCAATAAATCCGTAAGTCAATACAGTAAACATGCATTTCAATACAATAATACTGAACAAGTACAATCAACTGGCTATGTTGCTGTTGTAGAATCCATATTGCTGTTGTAGATATCCATATACATTGGTTCTATCAAAAAGAGTCGTCACTCTTTTCGCCCGTCGGCATATAAATAAACTCCTTATGACTCCCATCCATATATCCATAATCAATGTTTAAAGGAAAGCCCGTCGGCCCACCATCCTGTACAGGTCAATTCAATCTCCAACCAATGTTCAACCAGGTTTCACTTGTGTTTCAGTATCAATCAATTCAATCAATAGTCAATACAATAATCGATGTAATAAGCAATATTAAAGAAATCTAGAATAATCATATCAATAATCATACACATATCAATTCAATCTATCAATTTCGGGAAAATCAGAAATCATACGAAAATCGGGCAGAGTAACGGCAGTCTGTCAAATTTACACAAAAATCCTGCAAAAATACACAAATTCCAAATTTATCCAAATTACAGTAGATTATTCACGACATCATTACAAGACTATTATTCTATAGAATCCAACTCAAATCAAGTCCTGATATTTTTCTATTCAATTAAAATCACGTAGAATCAATTCCGACCAGTAAAATCTTCGTAGAAAATACTCAAATCGTGTACAATAGTCATATCTATAATACATCAAAAGTTGTGCGGTGAAAGTTGTGTCAATACCAAATCAGGTCAAAAGTTCGACTACGAAAACACAAAACAGTGCACAACTCGATCAAAACTCAATATCTCTGAAAATAGAAATAGGGTTCGAAGTCCTTACCATAAGATCTTCTCTTTTCCCAACAGCGGCGTCGGACGAAAAGCGCTCCGCGGTCTCCAAAATCCAGCTTTTCCTCTTTTCCCCTTTCTTTTTCTCTCTCCTCAAAATATCTGATTTTATAAATTTGATTTTCTCTCTCCTCAAAACGACTGATTTCAGCTTTATAAAACTCAGATCGGCCCGGCCGATCATCATATCGTCCCGGGATGATCAGACCAATTTTGATCGTCCTGGACCGTTCCCAGGGCTATGATCAGGACGATATTTTGAACAGTACCGATCGGCCTGGATGATTTCAATATCGTCCCGGACGATCCCGTCCAGAAAACATTCCAGAAATCAGCTGTTTTCAATGCACTGATCGGCCTGGACGATCTCAACATCGTCCTGGCCGATCCTGGGAGAAAAATCCAAATCATAGAGGAACAGTAAGGGAACGAGATCTCACAATCTCCCTACCTTAGAAAAATGTCGTCCCGACATTTCCCTACAGGTACGAAGCAAAACAACGCAAAACAAATCGATCCAAATCCAAATCAAAACTCGTCAAAATCCATACAAAACATACAATACAATCAATCAAATGTCAATATGCAATGTTCATATGTCAATGTCAATCGGTTAGTCAAATCAATCTTACCAGTAGAACCTTCTGGTCGTTGTTGATCCTAATGATGCTGTAAACTCTGTAGACTGTAGATGCGTGGCACCACTGGAGGAAGTGCAGGAGGTCGTGGCGCAACTGTCTCCCTCTGATCTCTGACAGCCCTATCATCCATCTGGTTCCCTGATCTCTCATTGTAAGCCCTCGAGCCAACAGTCCTTTGCTGTCCTGTACCCGTATCAGTCCTTCCACCCAATTCTTTCTGCGGACAATTTACTGCTCTGTGCCCTTGCTGTCCACAGTGAAAGCACTGTCCCGTCAACAGGTAGCACCGACCTGCATGTCGTCTACCACAGTGAATGCACTCGCCAGAACCACCAGACGACACTACCGATGCAAATCGTGATGCAGATCCCGATGCAAATCCCTTCGAGCCCTCATACCTGCTTCTCTTCTCACTATCTCTGTCTCTACCAGAATCATCTCGTCGTACCTCATCTCTCCTCCTCCTGGTATCCTCGTACCTCGATACCGGTGTCGCCAAGTCAATCTCTATCAATCGAGCCCGCTCCACCAGCTCAGAAAACTCATGGATCCGAAAAGGTACTAGTGGATGCCTCAGCTCTCTGTTCAATCCGTGCAGGAATCTATAACACTTTTCCTCAGCAGTAGGAATCAAATGAGCAGCGTACCTCGCAAGTGCAGCAAACTCGGCCTCGTACTGCATCACTGACTTGCGGCCTTGCTCCAATCTCATGAAAGCTTCCTGCATTTGTCGCTGAGCTGACGGTGGTATAAACCACATCCTGAACACTGCAGTGAACTCATCCTAGGTAATCTCAGCATTAGTCTTCCCCTGGAATTTCTCTCTCTGCTGTCCGATCCACCATATCTCCGCCTCTCCCTCAAACAGGAACACAGCCAATGGTACCTTTCTATTCCCCGGACACTGCATGCTGTCAAAAATCTTTTCCACCCTCATGATCCAATCCTCAGCAGCCTGGGGTCCCACAGCCCCTTTGAACAACAGAGGCTTCAGCTTGTGAAACATCTGCAAGTGTCTGTCTGCTGTGGGTCTCCGAAAGGATTCCGCTCGTGTGGTTCGAATGCAAAGGGTACGATCACACTATCCCGTAGGACAAAATGGTCGTAGGCCTTTACACTCGGCACAAGCAGGCCGATGGAAGAGCAGATGGAGTTATAGATACGATTAGCCATGGAGGATAGCGGCTTTCACCTACCAACCTCGATGGATAATAATATCTATAACCCAAAAGTTCACGAGATTTCCCCTATTCGATACATCAGCACCGAATAGGGTTTATTTGATTGTGGGGATCGGTTTCCTACGGGCGCAAGCCCCCGTAGTTAATTACATCCTAAGCCTTGACTTAGAAAAACTCTCGATTAAGGATGTTAGATTATCTTCTCTAATGGGTTTAGTGCAAGGGGATTTTCTAGGTTTTCCTAATCAAAGGGGAAGGTCCCAAACTGGCTCAATCAGATCACACATGGTTCAGTCAACATCCGGTCGGCTAGAAGAAGGGGAAACTGGAGAAAAGAAAGAGGCCACACATCTCAAGCAAGCATGAGAGAAAGAGGGAGGTGGCGTCATCTATGTGACGCGGATGGGTAGGATTTATAGTCTCCGAAAGAATGGAGAACTTACCCACCATTAAGGTGTATAGTGGTACACCTGTACCACTCACCTTAGATCCTAAATCTATAGAAGATGTAACACCGTACATACGATATTAACACCTACGACCTAGCTAATGCAATCTGGACTTATTCCTTGCCTGAAAAAGGAAGCCAGCTAAAATCCTAGGCACAACCAATCGTCCTACATGTATGCAAGATAGGAAGGCTCTGTCCTAAAGAATCAAGGATTAATAGTTTAAAAGATTTCAATCAAGGACTCTACAATATGCAAAGGAATAGACCTAGCGTTGTTAATGATGCATGAAAAGATGCATAAATAAGAAAGATCCTTAGGTCCACTAATGCAATGCATGTATGTAGGTAAAGTGCATTGTGAAGAAAAGTGTGTAAGAACGTATGCATGACATCCAGAGTACAGAAAAAAAAATAAATAAACACACCCTAAGGGTATCTTTCAGGCAAGATACCCGCACAGAAAATCATCAGAGTCATGCCCATTTCGTGTGGGAAAACAACGATGCCCAATGGCACGAGTAGGTGGCCTACTCTACAGGCCTAAATGACCCTAATGGTCTCTAGGGCTCACAGAAAGAAAGAAAAAAGGGGGGGGGGGGTATCGTACCCAAAACCGGAAAAGGCCAAAGTCCTAGCAGAAAAACAACGATGCCCACTTCGTGTGGGAAAACAACGATGCCAACCGGCATAATAGGTGGCCTACTCTACAGGCCTAAATGACCCTAATGGTCTCTAAGGCTCACAGAAGGGGGGCAAGCTTTGACCTATAGGGCCAAAGCTTCGTTAGTGAACTACCCTATGGCTGGCTACCTACACATGCTAGAATACCTATTAACAATTTGTGTGTGATGTGAAGCAGTTCGATATATAATTACAAGAAATTTGCTTTACAAGTTGCAGAGGTTATACCTGACTGTGGCGCTGCCACTTACAAGCTTATAAGCAAATACTCCCCGATTGTGGCGCGGCCACTCAAAAGCTCCTAAGCAAATGCTCTTCTTTAGTTCTCAACCCTCAGGATCCAATGTACCTCGCAAGATAAGATAAAAGAAAAATATACAAATGAGCGTAGATGCCATTCAGAAAATAAATGCAGGTAAATAATAAAAAGTAACTAACATGAAGTATATAAAAAAAAAGCATTTATAGAATATGTGCATGTAGTAAATACTGAACAGCAAAAGAAAATGTCAGCCTAACCTAGAGCTAGAAGTCGTGCCCTAACCAAATCAGTCTAAGGTGTATGCAGGCTGTGTAGTTTTGGTAGATCCTATATAGGATAGTTTTAGTTAGAGTTGTATGTATATTTGATTTATTTGTTGAAAGGGACGAAGAAGGGTTTTTAATTAAAATTCAAATCTTTGTGTTTTAAAATTGATTTTAAGTATCTTTTATTTTTAATGTTTAATTAACTACCACCTTTGTTTCACACCGAGGCCGTGAGGTTTATTTCACCCTCCTTGGGGCTAACTTAATAGTCTCGTAGGCCAGGGTTACCCAGTGATAATTAACTTTGTTTGATTATTACAGTTTGTTGTTAAAGAAAGAAAAAGGGAAGGGTAGATTAAATATTTTATTATTAAGATTTGAATTAAGCCAATTAGAAAGATTAATTTTAAGTTTTGACGCTCTATTAGATCCATTCGTGGCGTTGTGCCACCAGGCTCGAGGAACCAGCCTCCTTAGGACACTTAGCCCCGCAGCCCGGAGTAGTCCATCCAATAAACTTCACTTTTAGAGCGGTTGTTGTGTATTAGGGGATTTGTTGATTACTTTTTAAATTATTATTCTAAGTTTGATCTTTAAGAAATCTTTTATTCTAAGAGATTTTAGTTTATATTTTTAATCTCCTAACATGATCTACATCTTTTAAATTTTAGGTTGGTTATGAATCAATTATTAAATTAGTTAGGATTGATTTAGGTTTATGATTTAAATTTGAAGTTTAATAATTATAAATGTTAATAATAATTTAATTAAGGATAAAGTGTTTTAATAGATTTTTAGAATTAGATTAAGATTAGTTGGTTGATTATTAGTGCATCAAGAAAACAAAATCTAAATCTAGGAAAATGTGTCACTAAGTTGTTGTTTTAATATTTCTATCCTATAGGGAGCATGCACCCTAAGTCTATATTTTCTAAGACTCAGTCCTTAGTTTTTGTCCTTAGATGTCACTAAAGTTGTAGTATCGAAAATTGTGTTGTTTTCTAATTCCTAAGACTTCTATACGGATGTCACAGGATTTTAGGGATCTAAAAAAAAGTAAAAGCAATCCTAAATATATAGTTGAACTTTCTAAGGTCCTAAGGGTGGGAGGCGTACAACCATCTAGGCCCCTAAAGGTTTTCTAAGTTTTAGTAAACTTACAGCACCGGGGGCTACGACCCGGTGGTTCTGCCCGTAGCGCCCCTACCAGATGGGTAGGGACGACTGATGCTTGGGTCCGGTTGTCCTAGCTCCAGCTCCAAGTGCTCCTTGTCCATTGCTTTCCAAAAGGTACCTCGCAAGAAACAAAAGAGAAGTGTATTAGAGCAGTTCTATAAGCGAATGATTATGTAAGGAAATGAAAGTGCAGTAAGAAAAAGATAAGAACATACCTTTATTATTTGGTTGAGTCGTTTGTGTTTTGGGTTCTCATTTTGCAAGCGTACAGCCCCGAAAACATAAAAGAAAACGGCGGAGAAAACTAACGAAAAATCAAATACAAAAAGGGGTGTAGGCATTGTCGTTATTGGACACACTTCGTAGAAGTCGAGTGCATCCTACTATATCAACAATGCCCTTTACTGTTCCCACTCCAAATGAGGCACTTGATACGATTAAGACATCTATCTATAACATATTCTAAACAAAGCCTACAACAACTAGGGGAAACAAATTCTCTTTGGTTTTATATTCATCCAAACATTCCATGTTTTAAAAGCTAACACTAAGGGAAGAAAATCCAAATGAACAAAGACTATCTTGCTCCAAAAGATACTAAAGATCTTCCAACCTAAAGCTCTCTAATGTTTCAAATCCCCAAAACTAATCTTTTAGAAATAAACACTAAGAGAACTCACTCAAATTAGAAAACACCACTTGTCCCCAAAAGACACTGAGGACCTTACCAAACAAGTCTAACCACAAAATTATAGATTAAAATAATTTGCAAGAACTTCCAAATGAACTATTACACAAAACTTCCGAAAGTTATCTACCAAAATCTCTTCTCTTTTCTTCTTTCTTTTTTTTTTTTACATAAAAACTCTACAAAGTCTTCTACCAAAATCCCCTCTTTTGACACAAACTTCTACCCAAAACGACCAATAATCAAGTGTCTCATTCATTTGGAGTGGGGTAGAAACACAAGGCTTTTCCAACAAGAAGGTTGTATAAAACCTCTCGTTGTAAAGCCTTCATGAAACTCGTCACATAAAACCTTTTAAAACACAACCAATCTACAGCCAATACTAAGTCATCTCAACATAAGTAAAACAGAACATTTTCCTACGAAAAGCAAACTCACAAAACTCTCCTAACATTCCAAAGAAATACTTCTACTCATGCGAAGAGACCTTTCAATCCAAAAAAAAAAAAAAGGAAATACTTCATAAAGCTCTCTAATCCAGAAAGCAAGCTCAAAATACTTTCCAAAAACACTTCAAACATTCATTTTTGTAAAAAGATGACAAATCAAAAATCCTTCATTCCAAATATGACATAAAAGAAATATTACAAATCATTGTGTACAATCTTCTAAAAAAAAAAAAGGTCATATGCATGTAGGGAAAGATGCTTTTAAGAGTTGCAAATGGAATTATAAAGCACATGCCGAGCTCTCATTAAATCAAGTGAAGTTCACAAATAAATCATAAGACATATGGAGATTCACTAACAAACCCTCATGATGGTATTAACAGGTTAAGTGTAAGAATTGTATAAGTGCAAGCGTATATGTAAGATTCTCTAATCAAAGCATTTTTTTTTTAACCACACGTAAGAGAACCTTCAATATATGTTACTAATGAAACATAAAGCTTGTTAGAGAATTCAGTAATGTGATCTCAACTTAAAAAAAGGGTGCAATGATAAAAAGTTTTAGCTCTCTCTCATCTCCATTCAACAAAGGGAACTAATAAAACTTGTTGCTCATTTTAAGAAAGAAGCTTATTCAAGTACCTCCATTCCCGAAAAAGATAATCATTGTGAAACATGTATTCAACATCTCTATAAGAAAGAAATGGTGAAGGAAATGCCCATGCTCATAACAGTTCGTATCGCATAAAGCTATATCCAACACGAAATTTGCATTACACCAAATCAGACCTATATAAAAATCATAAAACATATACATGTTTTTCCACCTCAAGAAGATGCATCAAATAATCATGAATGTATGTAAAAGGAAGTTACAAAACTTTTGTGCTCATCCACTTCTTTGGCTTACATTAAATAAAGCTTATGATAACAAACCAATACAAACATATAACCTTTCCAACCAATTTGTATAACTAAATGATTAGGTCTTTCACATTAAGAAATCGTTTCCAACAAGTTGCTCAACTCATCACACATAACCTTTATCATCTCAAATACTTCCAAGATACTTTTTTTTTTATACAAAACAAGTTTTTTTTTTTTTTATGGCATGATCCAATAATTTTTGGGCATTCATGTATGAGCGCTAAGAGAAAATATGAATTGAACTTCTTCCTGGACCACCCAAGTGATTTTCTAGCAATACAATCAAGTCCTCAAATAATACAAATGACTTTCTCTTTCAATAGCATTTTACCAAGCAATTGATGTATAACGTTCACAAAAAAAACTCCATGAGGTGAACTAAAGCCGAAGCTATTGTTTTGTACATATAAATCACCATGAAATCTCCATTTGAAACATATGATTGGTTAATTTAAATATGCATGCAAGTTCTCAAGCTCAAGCATACTTTATAATCATTTGACATTCAACATATCCTTTAAACATTTCCCACAAAGTCAAGATATGCTATGTATAGACGTTTTGATGCAAGTGCTTTGTATAACAAATCTCCATATTATTTAATCATTCCAACCCAAAGCGCTTTGCCAAGTGGTTTCTCACATAGCCACCAAACTTTTCATGATTCATGTAATAATCAATTCAATAAGAAAACACAGGTGTATACACATAGAAAAGAAAACTTAAGGCACGTCAAATTTCAGATTTCTTTTTTTTAAAAAAAAAACTTAAATGCTATTGCTCTTCAGAACATAATACTCCAAACAAATCTCCACAGAATAACTTAGAAATTTCAACATCTCAGTGCAAGTAATCACCAAGCCATGACTTTAATTCTTTATAAAGAATCATGAAGAGAATGCAATCTCCACCCCAAACGATGCAAGGAAACTTTCTCTTTTTATTCAAACCTCACATAGCACAACGCCAAATATACCCATGATATCACACCCCACTAATACATGCAAAGTACATAGAATGGAGTTACCTATTTGCTACAAATTTTATGATAGGCTTTACTTACAACCACAAGTTTTGTTAACAAAGAGAGAGCCGCTCAATAAAATATAATCCTACCAAAAATCCTAGTGTGAAGCGACGAGCATCGAAGACATGGAGTTTCACATGAGCACAAAGTATTATTTCATATCGTCCTTTTACCAACTCAAGATATGAAATCAAACATTCATGTTACCAATCTAAATTTCCTAACAAAATAGCAAAATCAAGTATTCTTCCTCTAGTGGCATTCCACCAAACACTTGATTAAATAACCTCGCATGTTTCATGAATCACCAACTAAATGTTATTCAAAGGGCATTTCACCAAACACTTAAGGTGCAATGCTTGCAAGGTCACATGAAACAAAACATCATACAAAAATATTTATACACCTATTAAATCACAATCTCATCAATAATCTACACATAGAGACATTTCATGATTCAAGTGATCATTACCTCAACAAGGAAAACATATATGCATTCATATAGAAAAGAGGACTAAAAGAAACTTCATTCATTAGATTTCTTTTTAAAGGAATTTGAACAACGTTGCTCTTAATGTCTCACTACCAAGATGGGGTAAGAACCAAATGTAATAGATGTAAAGCATTCACCAGTTGACAACCAAGTAGCATAACAAAGTTAGGCAACAAAATCCAAACTGAACACATCCTCAAGGTCACATAAACACATGTTTGGAACATTTTCTCCATACATAAATAATCTCAAGACCAAACACAACAACTTGGTTTCAAAAATCAGTGGACAAGTATGAGAAAATGGAAATAGAAAGATAAGTGGAAAAGGAGAAGAAGCTTACCTGCAGCTTTGGAGGAGATCGGTCGGCTAAAGAAGGCAGTCTCAGGCTGACGTCGAACTCAGCTGGGTGTCGAGGCCGAGTCGGTCAAAGGAGAAGGAGGAGGAAAAAGAGAAGCTTACCTTGCAGCCTTGAGGGAGACCGGTCGGCCAAGGTAGGAGATGCGACGGGCTCGGGTTGACCGTCCGGGTCAGCGTCAGCCAAGGCTACGGGATCGTCGGGTTCGGGTGGCTTCCGTCGGGAGCACGGCTCCCGCCTTGGCTGAAGTTCGCGAACACCGAGAACGGGAGGGGGCCTCAGCTTCTCCTGTATGCGAGAACCGGGGAGAGGCGGAGGAGGTCCGACTTTTGGCGTGCGAAAAGCAGTGAGCGAGAGAGGGAGACAGAGAGAATCAGGGAGTTCCGCCTGGGCGTCGAGAGAGTCCTAGAGCGAGGGCTTCGGGTCTTGGCTTTGACACCATATGGGATCGCGAGCAGCAGAGACGGACAGAGCCGGAGAGGACTGCCTTCTAGGGCTTCTGCGAATTCAAGAGCATCGGAGAGGGAGAGAGAGCTCGGGCGTGATTGAGAGAGAGGAGCCGGTCAGACTGCCCTAACCGAAGGCCTCCTCCCGACCTTCTAACGTCTCTCTGAAGCTCTTTTTTGCTCCGAAAGCTCAAGATGGCATTATGTCGCCCAGATGCCCCCTTCGAGACTCCGACAAATACACTAAAGTAGCGATCACGCGACTGAAGCCTGAAACCGTGACAGAATTCGAGTTTCGGGGAAATATGAACCATCAAAATAATTTCCTGATCTAGGAAATGAGTTTGAACCACTTAGAAAGTCAAATAGATTTAAATTGAGATTAAATTGAGCTGGCTTAGATTAAACAAGAGTTCAAATTGAATCTAACTTGATTCAGGTTGGATTGATTTGGGCTCGATTTGAGTTAGATTTGAATATGAATTTGACTCAAATTGGCTTGATTTAAAAGAGAATTAGGTTCGATCGATTTTATCAAATCAAATTGAAGACGATTCGGGTCAAATCGAAATCGTCGCAGTCAAAAATAAATTGTTCGGGCTTGAATGCACGGGGTCGAGTCAAATTAAAACCAATTCGAATCAATTCGAGTTCAGATCGGACTCGACGAGGAACAATCGTGTCGATCGAATGTGCTCGAGGGCACTTGAGCGAAAAAAAGAGGTCAACAAACGGACCCCCAACAGGTGCGGCGAACAACAAGTGAACCGTACGTGTTGGCGTTGACCTTCCTAACTCCAGGAAGATACAACTCTAGGGTCAAGTAACAGAACCAGATCAACAATGAGAGTGAATCAAAGAAAGGAGCTCAACTTATCCGTCCAACCAAAGTGGTCAAATGAGGGAAAGAAGATGAGATCTAATGCTCACATGAGTAGAATTGAAACAAGCTCATAAAGAGTCCAAATGGAATTCAACAATCATCTAGAGTATACCTCTAAAATGATGCAAGGAGAAAGGAATTCAACAATCACCTAGAAATCATATCAACTAGCAAAGTAACAATCATAGGAGAACAATAGTAATCAAAAGTAAGGAACTCATCTATCTGCCTGACCACATCGCAACAGCAGAATAGAGAAAAGAAAGGAGGTCCCACATCCACCTGACCATATTCGCAACAGCGAATGGGGACAACTCCGGGTTTGCTTGACCATGTTCGAAACAGCGAAACAAGGAGTAAAGGAAGAGAGGGAGTTCTACATTCGCCTGACCATATTCGCAACAGCGAATGAGAACAGCTCAATATCCACCTGACCATATTCGCAACAGCGAATAAAGAGCTTCCCAAAAGGTCTAATGCCCACTTGACCAAAATCGCAACAGTGGAACAAAAGAAAGAAGTCCAACATTCACCTGACCAGATCGCAACAGTGAATGAGGACGACCCGATGTCTGCCTGACCAGATCGCAACAGCGAGACAAAGGGGAAAGAG
This sequence comes from Dendrobium huoshanense, assembly GCA_016618105.1. Classification (NCBI taxonomy): domain Eukaryota; kingdom Viridiplantae; phylum Streptophyta; class Magnoliopsida; order Asparagales; family Orchidaceae; genus Dendrobium; species Dendrobium huoshanense. Next base: position 20,630,334 of record CM028359.1, on the reverse strand, counting down.
AAAGGGAGTTCAGCATTCGCCTGACCAGATCGCAACAGCGAATGAGAACAGCTCAATATTCATCTGACCATATTCGCAACAACGAATAAAGAGCTTCCCAAAAGGTCTAATGTCTGCCTGACCAGATCGCAACAGCAGAACAAAAGACAAAATCCAACATTCACCTGACCAGATCGCAACAGTGAATGAGGATGACTCAAAGTTTGCCTGACCTTATTCGAAACGGCGAAACAAAGAATCAGAAGAAAACTCAACAACCCCCAAACAGGAAATAAAACAGGGGGAATGAAGAGGTGGTGAAGTATGCCTCCCAGGGACTCTGTCGGGCACCCAACCAGAAAGGGGAGTCAACATTCGCCTGACCAGATCGCAACAGCGAATGAAAATGGCTCAAAATCCGCCTGACCATATTCGCAACAGCGAATAATGAGCCCTCCCAAAATTCGAATGTCCACCTGACCAAAATCGCAACGGTGGGACAAAAGAAGTAAGCCCAACATTCACCTGACCATATTCGCAACAGTGAATGAGGACAACCCAATGTTCGCCTGACCAGATCGCAACAGCGAGACAAAGGGTGCAAAGAGCAAGGGAGTTCAGCATTCGCCTGACCATATTCGCAACGGCGAATGAGAACAGCTCAATATTCATCTGACCATATTCGCAACAATGAATAAAGAGCTTCCCAAAAGGTCTAATGTCTGCCTGACCAGATCGCAACAGCAGAACAAAAGACAAAATCCAACATTCACCTGACCAGATCGCAACAGTGAATGAGGATGACTCAATGTTTGCCTGACCATATTCGAAACGGCGAAACAAAGAGTAGAAATCACCTCTACAACCACCCAACGCATAAGTACGTGGTGCTGTGAGGGAAAGAAAAGCAAGTAATCCATCATCTAAGAAAATCTCAAACTTATATTTCAATTACCACATGGTAGAGGACAAATCGTCGTGGCCATGAGTAATCAAAACATAAGTAGGACTTCTTAGGTAAAATTGAAATCATACAACTTCAAACAATCAACTGATGCATATCTCTCTAAAAAGAGGAACATACAAACAGTTGAGTAGAAAGGATAATCTCATATTAAGGAAAGATCAATGGGAGTGGCGAGGGGACACACTAGCCACTAAAAATAACAACCATATCAAAGATCAATGATTACTAAAAGAACACTCAACTATCACCTGGCGCAGCTGCCGAGGTGATAAGGAGAGGATAAGAAACACTCTACTACCGCCCAGGGCATCGGCCGGGGCGATAAGAAGAGGACAGGTACACTCTACTATCACTGGCGTGTATGCCAAAGTGATAGGAAGAGGAAAAGTACACTCTACTATCGTCCGGCGCATCTGCCGTGGCGATAGGAAGAGGAAAGGAGCTCAACAACCACCCAAAGCTCATGTGTGTGGTGCTGTGAGAAAGACAAGGCAGCAAGTAATTCATTATCCAAGAAATCCCAAACTTATACTTTAGTTACCACATGGTAGAGGACAAATCGTCGTGGCCACGAGTAATCCAAATATAAGTAGAATTTCTTTAGGTAAACTGAGATCATGTGCGACATGAAATGAAAAATCGATATATATATCTCTCTAAACAGAGGAACATATAAACGACCGAGTAGAAAGAGTAATGTCATAAAATAGAAGTAGAGGAGGTAGGGGACTGACTTTCTGCTAGAAGATCAAAATCCACCAAAAAATGATGTTAACATCTAGAGCAAGATGCACCACATCATAGGTAAGGGAGAACAACATCCCATTATAAGTGACCATAATAGAGGGAATTGACACAATCCTCTCTTGAGCAGTCATCAAAATGCTTTAAGGAGAGAAAAAGACGAGGATTTGGATGGACTTCGAGCTCTTGGAGTGTAGAACCGGGTTCCACCTGTGATAAGGGCAACCGATTCTACTCAATTAAGAGTTTTCCTCTCTTTTAAAATCATTTTTTTTTCACATTATGTTCACAAATATAGATCAAGTATACTGGAACATAAAGAGAGGAAAATTATTAGCTTTGATAACCCAGGCCATACTCGTCACATGAGTGAAACTGGGGAGAGAAAAATGATTATGTGTAGGATCTATAAAGGAGTGAGACATTGGCTTTGGTAACCCAGGCCACATTCAACTCGTATGAATGAACTGGGGAGCACAATTGTTACAACAGAATTTGTAGAAAAATTTGCATAGTGACAATGGATCAACATCACTACATTTGACTAGTGTAGATCAAGGATGGACCCAGTATCACGTTCCATAGAGATCCGAATTAGTAGTTTTGGTATCCCAGACCACACTTGAAGGTGACAAGTGAAACTGGGGGAAGTTAACCCTCAAAGGGGACTGAAAAAGAGATTTCATGCCACAACATCGGAGCGATTGGTGGGCACGAGTGCAAGTATAAACACCCCTACGATGTATTTACATACAACTACTAAGGATAATCTCATACTTTATATGACGAACATCACGTGGTAGAGGACAAATCGTCGTGGCCACGGACTATCAAAAAGTAGAAGAGATCCTTTGGAGTTATGTCTATACATAGGGATACATACAAGTGACAGGAAACGAACAACTATCGTATCATGACCGATAAGAGAAGGAAACTTATATAGGGACATTAGATCAACATAACCACACCTGACTAACACAAGTGGGCATGGACTCAATATCACCTATGGAAAATAGATTTGAATTAGGGACATTGGATTAACATAACCACACCTGACTAACACAGGTTGGTATGGGCCCAGTATCACCTAAAGAAAGTATATTTGAATTAGGGACATTGGATCAACATAACCACACCTGACTAACACAGGTTGGTATGGACCCAATATCACCTAAAGAAAGTAGATGAATTAGGGATATTGGATCAACATAACCACACCTGACTAACACAGGTTGGCATGGACCCAGTATCACCTAAAGAAAGTATATTTGAATTAGGGATATTGGATCAACATAACCACACCTGACTAACACAGGTTGGTATGGACCCAGTATCACCTCTAGAAATGGAGGTTTGACTTATTGGTTTTGGTATCCCAGACCACGCTTGGAGTGATAAGCGAAACTGGGTAAAAGAACAACTCTCGAATCATGACTGATATAAGAAAGAAATTTAAATAGGGATAGTGGATCAACATCTCCACACCTGACTAGCGTAGGTGGGCATGGACCCAGTATCACCTCTTGAAATGGAGGTTTGAATTATTGGTTTTGGTATCCCAGACCACGCTTGGAGTGATAAGCGAAACTGGGTAGAATAATCTTTCACAAAGGATGGACAAAATCAAGGGTTTTGTGTTAGCACCAATATGATTGGTGTACACAAATATAAGGACAAGTATCCCTACAACATCTTAGCGAATTACCTTTAAAGATAGCCTTATACTCTTCAAAGCGAACATCGTGTGGTAGAGGACAAATCGTCGTGGCCACACAGACTGCCGAAAAGTAAAAAGAATCCTTTCAAGGAATACAAATATAAAGGGATACTTATAGGAGGTAGGAAGGTTCGCTAGTCTGTAGCGAACAACCTACACTAGTGGAAGAAGTGTCATAAGATTTTTGGTGGGAATCCTCGACTCTAATTCCACACATTTGATGGGGAATAAGTTGCTTGCTAGTAGTCTGACGTCGGAAGTCTCCTTCCTCATCTGAACTACTATCAACAACGAACTCACCCTTAGGTATCAAGTACCTACGAAAGGTAGGAAGGTGTCGGGGTCTACTCGACGATCTCAGAGTGAGAGAGTCGAGTGAACACAATAACCCGACAAAAAGAAGAGAATTTGAAAAGGTATCGAAATGACCTAAAAGGTCAGAAGGAAAGGGACCAAAGTTAGGGGAAACCCTAACCAAGAAGGGAACCTAACTAAGAAAAGGACCCTATCTAAGAGTAGGAAGAACCTAATCTAAAGAGCACCAAACCCAGAGTGCACACAAGAGAGGATAATATAACATCCAAAGATGGAGAGAGAAACCTGTCCCACCGTGGTCGCCAGAAATCTGTGGGTCTCCGAAAGGATTCCGCTCGTGTGGTTCGAATGCAAAGGGTACGATCACACTATCCCGTAGGACAAAATGGTCGTAGGCCTTTACACTCGGCACAAGCAGGCCGATGGAAGAGCAGATGGAGTTATAGATACGATTAGCCATGGAGGATAGCGGCTTTCACCTACCAACCTCGATGGATAATAATATCTATAACCCAAAAGTTCACGAGATTTCCCCTATTCGATACATCAGCACCGAATAGGGTTTATTTGATTGTGGGGATCGGTTTCCTACGGGCGCAAGCCCCCGTAGTTAATTACATCCTAAGCCTTGACTTAGAAAAACTCTCGATTAAGGATGTTAGATTATCTTCTCTAATGGGTTTAGTGCAATGGGATTTTCTAGGTTTTCCTAATCAAAGGGGAAGGTCCCAAACTGGCTCAATCAGATCACACATGGTTCAGTCAACATCCGGTCGGCTAGAAGAAGGGAAACTGGAGAAAAGAAAGAGGCCACACATCTCAAGCAAGCATGAGAGAAAGAGGGAGGTGGCGTCATCTATGTGACGCGGATGGGTAGGATTTATAGTCTCCGAAAGAATGGAGAACTTACCCACCATTAAGGTGTATAGTGGTACACCTGTACCACTCACCTTAGATCCTAAATCTATAGAAGATGTAACACCGTACATACGATATTAACACCTACGACCTAGCTAATGCAATCTGGACTTATTCCTTGCCTGAAAAAGGAAGCCAGCTAAAATCCTAGGCACAACCAATCGTCCTACATGTATGCAAGATAGGAAGGCTCTGTCCTAAAGAATCAAGGATTAATAGTTTAAAAGATTTCAATCAAGGACTCTACAATATGCAAAGGAATAGACCTAGCGTTGTTAATGATGCATGAAAAGATGCATAAATAAGAAAGATCCTTAGGTCCACTAATGCAATGCATGTATGTAGGTAAAGTGCATTGTGAAGAAAAGTGTGTAAGAACGTATGCATGACATCCAGAGTACAGAAAAAAAATAAATAAACACACCCTAAGGGTATCTTTCAGGCAAGATACCCGCACAGAAAATCATCAGAGTCATGCCCACTTCGTGTGGGAAAACAACGATGCCCAATGGCACGAGTAGGTGGCCTACTCTACAGGCCTAAATGACCCTAATGGTCTCTAGGGCTCACAGAAAGAAAGAAAAAAGGGGGGGGGGGGGTATCGTACCCAAAACCGGAAAAGGCCAAAGTCCTAGCAGAAAAACAACGATGCCCACTTCGTGTGGGAAAACAACGATGCCAACCGGCATAATAGGTGGCCTACTCTACAGGCCTAAATGACCCTAATGGTCTCTAAGGCTCACAGAAGGGGGGCAAGCTTTGACCTATAGGGCCAAAGCTTCGTTAGTGAACTACCCTATGGCTGGCTACCTACACATGCTAGAATACCTATTAACAATTTGTGTGTGATGTGAAGCAGTTCGATATATAATTACAAGAAATTTGCTTTACAAGTTGCAGAGGTTATACCTGACTGTGACGCTGCCACTTACAAGCTTATAAGCAAATACTCCCCGATTGTGGCGCGGCCACTCAAAAGCTCCTAAGCAAATGCTCTTCTTTAGTTCTCAACCCTCAGGATCCAATGTACCTCGCAAGATAAGATAAAAGAAAAATATACAAATGAGCGTAGATGCCATTCAGAAAATAAATGCAGGTAAATAACAAAAAGTAACTAACATGAAGTATATAAAAAAAAAGCATTTATAGAATATGTGCATGTAGTAAATACTGAACAGCAAAAGAAAATGTCAGCCTAACCTAGAGCTAGAAGTCGTGCCCTAACCAAATCAGTCGAAGGTGTATGCAGGCTGTGTAGTTTTGGTAGATCCTATATAGGATAGTTTTAGTTAGAGTTGTATGTATATTTGATTTATTTGTTGAAAGGGACGAAGAAGGGTTTTTAATTAAAATTCAAATCTTTGTGTTTTAAAATTGATTTTAAGTATCTTTTATTTTTAATGTTTAATTAACTACCACCTTTGTTTCACACCGAGGCCGTGAGGTTTATTTCACCCTCCTTTGGGCTAACTTAATAGCCTCGTAGGCCTGGGTTACCCAGTGATAATTAACTTTGTTTGATTATTACAGTTTGTTGTTAAAGAAAGAAAAAGGGAAGGGTAGATTAAATATTTTATTATTAAGATTTGAATTAAGCCAATTAGAAAGATTAATTTTAAGTTTTGACGCTCTATTAGATCCATTCGTGGCGTTGTGCCACCAGGCTCGAGGAACCAGCCTCCTTAGGACACTTAGCCCCGCAGCCCGGAGTAGTCCATCCAATAAACTTCACTTTTAGAGCGGTTGTTGTGTATTAGGGGATTTGTTGATTACTTTTTAAATTATTATTCTAAGTTTGATCTTTAAGAAATCTTTTATTCTAAGAGATTTTAGTTTATATTTTTAATCTCCTAACATGATCTACATCTTTTAAATTTTAGGTTGGTTATGAATCAATTATTAAATTAGTTAGGATTGATTTAGGTTTATGATTTAAATTTGAAGTTTAATAATTATAAATGTTAATAATAATTTAATTAAGGATAAAGTGTTTTAATAGATTTTTAGAATTAGATTAAGATTAGTTGGTTGATTATTAGTGCATCAAGAAAACAAAATCTAAATCTAGGAAAATGTGTCACTAAGTTGTTGTTTTAATATTTCTATCCTATAGGGAGCATGCACCCTAAGTCTATATTTTCTAAGACTCAGTCCTTAGTTTTTGTCCTTAGATGTCACTAAAGTTGTAGTATCGAAAATTGTGTTGTTTTCTAATTCCTAAGACTTCTATACGGATGTCACAGGGTTTTAGGGATCTAAAAAAAAGTAAAAGCAATCCTAAATATATAGTTGAACTTTCTAAGGTCCTAAGGGTGGGAGGCGTACAACCATCTAGGCCCCTAAAGGTTTTCTAAGTTTTAGTAAACTTACAGCACCGGGGGCTACGACCCGGTGGTTCTGCCCGTAGCGCCCCTACCAGATGGGTAGGGACGACTGATGCTTGGGTCCGGTTGTCCTAGCTCCAGCTCCAAGTGCTCCTTGTCCATTGCTTTCCAAAAGGTACCTCGCAAGAAACAAAAGAGAAGTGTATTAGAGCAGTTCTATAAGCGAATGATTATGTAAGGAAATGAAAGTGCAGTAAGAAAAAGATAAGAACATACCTTTATTATTTGGTTGAGTCGTTTGTGTTTTGGGTTCTCATTTTGCAAGCGTACAGCCCCGAAAACATAAAAGAAAACGGCGGAGAAAACTAACGAAAAATCAAATACAAAAAGGGGTGTAGGCATTGTCGTTATTGGACACACTTCGTAGAAGTCGAGTGCATCCTACTATATCAACAATGCCCTTTACTGTTCCCACTCCAAATGAGGCACTTGATACGATTAAGACATCTATCTATAACATATTCTAAACAAAGCCTACAACAACTAGGGGAAACAAATTCTCTTTGGTTTTATATTCATCCAAACATTCCATGTTTTAAAAGCTAACACTAAGGGAAGAAAATCCAAATGAACAAAGACTATCTTGCTCCAAAAGATACTAAAGATCTTCCAACCTAAAGCTCTCTAATGTTTCAAATCCCCAAAACTAATCTTTTAGAAATAAACACTAAGAGAACTCACTCAAATTAGAAAACACCACTTGTCCCCAAAAGACACTGAGGACCTTACCAAACAAGTCTAACCACAAAATTATAGATTAAAATAATTTGCAAGAACTTCCAAATGAACTATTACACAAAACTTCCGAAAGTTATCTACCAAAATCTCTTCTCTTTTCTTCTTTCTTTTTTTTTTTTACACAAAAACTCTACAAAGTTTTCTACCAAAATCCCCTCTTTTGACACAAACTTCTACCCAAAACGACCAATAATCAAGTGTCTCATTCATTTGGAGTGGGGTAGAAACACAAGGCTTTTCCAACAAGAAGGTTGTATAAAACCTCTCGTTGTAAAGCCTTCATGAAACTCGTCACATAAAACCTTTTAAAACACAACCAATCTACAGCCAATACTAAGTCATCTCAACATAAGTAAAACAGAACATTTTCCTACGAAAAGCAAACTCACAAAACTCTCCTAACATTCCAAAGAAATACTTCTACTCATGCGAAGAGACCTTTCAATCCAAAAAAAAAAAAAGGAAATACTTCATAAAGCTCTCTAATCCAGAAAGCAAGCTCAAAATACTTTCCAAAAACACTTCAAACATTCATTTTTGTAAAAAGATGACAAATCAAAAATCCTTCATTCCAAATATGACATAAAAGAAATATTACAAATCATTGTGTACAATCTTCTAAAAAAAAAAAGGTCATATGCATGTAGGGAAAGATGCTTTTAAGAGTTGCAAATGGAATTATAAAGCACATGCCGAGCTCTCATTAAATCAAGTGAAGTTCACAAATAAATCATAAGACATATGGAGATTCACTAACAAACCCTCATGATGGTATTAACAGGTTAAGTGTAAGAATTGTATAAGTGCAAGCGTATATGTAAGATTCTCTAATCAAAGCATTTTTTTTTAACCACACGTAAGAGAACCTTCAATATATGTTACTAATGAAACATAAAGCTTGTTAGAGAATTCAGTAATGTGATCTCAACTTAAAAAAAGGGTGCAATGATAAAAAGTTTTAGCTCTCTCTCATCTCCATTCAACAAATGGAACTAATAAAACTTGTTGCTCATTTTAAGAAAGAAGCTTATTCAAGTACCTCCATTCCCGAAAAAGATAATCATTGTGAAACATGTATTCAACATCTCTATAAGAAAGAAATGGTGAAGGAAATGCCCATGCTCATAACAGTTCGTATCGCATAAAGCTATATCCAACACGAAATTTGCATTACACCAAATCAGACCTATATAAAAATCATAAAACATATACATGTTTTTCCACCTCAAGAAGATGCATCAAATAATCATGAATGTATGTAAAAGGAAGTTACAAAACTTTTGTGCTCATCCACTTCTTTGGCTTACATTAAATAAAGCTTATGATAACAAACCAATACAAACATATAACCTTTCCAACCAATTTGTATAACTAAATGATTAGGTCTTTCACATTAAGAAATCGTTTCCAACAAGTTGCTCAACTCATCACACATAACCTTTATCATCTCAAATACTTCCAAGATACTTTTTTTTTTATACAAAACAAGTTTTTTTTTTTTTTATGGCATGATCCAATAATTTTTGGGCATTCATGTATGAGCGCTAAGAGAAAATATGAATTAAACTTCTTCCTGGACCACCCAAGTGATTTTCTAGCAATACAATCAAGTCCTCAAATAATACAAATGACTTTCTCTTTCAATAGCATTTTACCAAGCAATTGATGTATAACGTTCACAAAAAAAACTCCATGAGGTGAACTAAAGCCGAAGCTATTGTTTTGTACATATAAATCACCATGAAATCTCCATTTGAAACATATGATTGGTTAATCTAAATATGCATGCAAGTTCTCAAGCTCAAGCATACTTTATAATCATTTGACATTCAACATATCCTTTAAACATTTCCCACAAAGTCAAGATATGCTATGTATAGACGTTTTGATGCAAGTGCTTTGTATAACAAATCTCCATATTATTTAATCATTCCAACCCAAAGCGCTTTGCCAAGTGGTTTCTCACATAGCCACCAAACTTTTCATGATTCATGTAATAACCAATTCAATAAGAAAACACAGGTGTATACACATAGAAAAGAAAACTTAAGGCACGTCAAATTTCAGATTTCTTTTTTTTAAAAAAAAAACTTAAATGCTATTGCTCTTCAGAACATAATACTCCAAACAAATCTCCACAGAATAACTTAGAAATTTCAACATCTCAGTGCAAGTAATCACCAAGCCATGACTTTAATTCTTTATAAAGAATCATGAAGAGAATGCAATCTCCACCCCAAACGATGCAAGAAAACTTTCTCTTTTTATTCAAACCTCACATAGCACAACGCCAAATATACCCATGATATCACACCCCACTAATACATGCAAAGTACATAGAATGGAGTTACCTATTTGCTACAAATTTTATGATAGGCTTTACTTACAACCACAAGTTTTGTTAACAAAGAGAGAGCCGCTCAATAAAATATAATCCTACCAAAAATCCTAGTGTGAAGCGACGAGCATCGAAGACATTGAGTTTCACATGAGCACAAAGTATTATTTCATATCGTCCTTTTACCAACTCAAGATATGAAATCAAACATTCATGTTACCAATCTAAATTTCCTAACAAAATAGCAAAATCAAGTATTCTTCCTCTAGTGGCATTCCACCAAACACTTGATTAAATAACCTCGCATGTTTCATGAATCACCAACTAAATGTTATTCAAAGGGCATTTCACCAAACACTTAAGGTGCAATGCTTGCAAGGTCACATGAAACAAAACATCATACAAAAATATTTATACACCTATTAAATCACAATCTCATCAATAATCTACACATAGAGACATTTCATGATTCAAGTGATCATTACCTCAACAAGGAAAACATATATGCATTCATATAGAAAAGAGGACTAAAAGAAACTTCATTCATTAGATTTCTTTTTAAAGGAATTTGAACAACGTTGCTCTTAATGTCTCACTACCAAGATGGGGTAAGAACCAAATGTAATAGATGTAAAGCATTCACCAGTTGACAACCAAGTAGCATAACAAAGTTAGGCAACAAAATCCAAACTGAACACATCCTCAAGGTCACATAAACACATGTTTGGAACATTTTCTCCATACATAAATAATCTCAAGACCAAACACAACAACTTGGTTTCAAAAATCAGTGGACAAGTATGAGAAAATGGAAATAGAAAGATAAGTGGAAAAGGAGAAGAAGCTTACCTGCAGCTTTGGAGGAGATCGGTCGGCTAAAGAAGGCAGTCTCAGGCTGACGTCGAACTCAGCTGGGTGTCGAGGCCGAGTCGGTCAAAGGAGAAGGAGGAGGAAAAAGAGAAGCTTACCTTGCAGCCTTGAGGGAGACCGGTCGGCCAAGGTAGGAGATGCGACGGGCTCGGGTTGACCGTCCGGGTCAGCGTCAGCCAAGGCTACGGGATCGTCGGGTTCGGGTGGCTTCCGTCGGGAGCACGGCTCCCGCCTTGGCTGAAGTTCGCGAACACCGAGAACGGGAGGGGGCCTCAGCTTCTCCTGTATGCGAGAACCGGGGAGAGGCGGAGGAGGTCCGACTTTTGGCGTGCGAAAAGCAGTGAGCGAGAGAGGGAGACGGAGAGAATCAGGGAGTTCCGCCTGGGCGTCGAGAGAGTCCTAGAGCGAGGGCTTCGGGTCTTGGCTTTGACACCATATGGGATCGCGAGCAGCAGAGACGGACAGAGCCGGAGAGGACTGCCTTCTAGGGCTTCTGCGAATTCAAGAGCATCGGAGAGGGAGAGAGAGCTCGGGCGTGATTGAGAGAGAGGAGCCGGTCAGACTGCCCTAACCGAAGGCCTCCTCCCGACCTTCTAACGTCTCTCTGAAGCTCTTTTTTGCTCCGAAAGCTCAAGATGGCATTATGTCGCCCAGATGCCCCTTCGAGACTCCGACAAATACACTAAAGTAGCGATCACGCGACTGAAGCCTGAAACCGTGACAGAATTCGAGTTTCGGGGAAATATGAACCATCAAAATAATTTCCTGATCTAGGAAATGAGTTTGAACCACTTAGAAAGTCAAATAGATTTAAATTGAGATTAAATTGAGCTGGCTTAGATTAAACAAGAGTTCAAATTGAATCTAACTTGATTCAGGTTGGATTGATTTGGGCTCGATTTGAGTTAGATTTGAATATGAATTTGACTCAAATTAGCTTGATTTAAAAGAGAATTAGGTTCGATCGATTTTATCAAATCAAATTGAAGACGATTCGGGTCAAATCGAAATCGTCGCAGTCAAAAATAAATTGTTCGGGCTTGAATGCACGGGGTCGAGTCAAATTAAAACCAATTCGAATCAATTCGAGTTCAGATCGGACTCGACGAGGAACAATCGTGTCGATCGAATGTGCTCGAGGGCACTTGAGCGAAAAAAAGAGGTCAACAAACGGACCCCCAACAGGTGCGGCGAACAACAAGTGAACCGTACGTGTTGGCGTTGACCTTCCTAACTCCAGGAAGATACAACTCTAGGGTCAAGTAACAGAACCAGATCAACAATGAGAGTGAATCAAAGAAAGGAGCTCAACTTATCCGTCCAATCAACTGGCTATGTTGCTGTTGTAGAATCCATATTGATGTTGTAGATATCCATATACATTGGTTCTATCAATAAGAGTCGTCACTCTTTTCGCCCATCGGCATATCAATAAACTTCTTATGACTCCCATCCATATATCCATAATCAATGTTTAAAGGAAAGCCCGTCGGCCCACCATTATGTACAGGTCAATTCAATCTCCAACCAATGTTCAACCAGGTTCCACTTGTGTTTTAGTATCAATCAATTCAATCAATAGTCAATACAATAATCGATGCAATAAGCAATATTAAAGAAATCTAGAATAATCAAATCAATAATCATACACATATCAATTCAATCTATCAATTTCGGGAAAATCAGAAATCATACGAAAATCGGGCAGAGTAACGACAGTCTGTCAAATTTACACAAAAATCCTGCAAAAAGACACAAATTCCAAATTTCTCCAAATTACAGTAGATTATTCACGACATCATTACAAGACTATTATTCTATAGGATCCAACTCAAATCAAGTCATGATATTTTTCTATTCAATTAAAATCGCGTATAATCAATTCCGATCGGTAAAATCTTCATAGAAAATACTTAAATCGTGTACAATAGTCATATCTATAATACATCAAAAGTTGTGCGGTGAAAGTTGTGTCAATACCAAATCAGGTCAAAAGTTCGACTACGAAAACACAAAACAGTGCACAACTCGATCAAAACTCAATATCTCTAAAAACAGAAATAGGGTTCGGAGTCCTTACCACGAGATCTTCTCTTTTCCCAACAGCGGCGTCGGACGAAAAGCGCTCCGCGGTCTCCAAAATCCAGCTTTTCCTCTTTTCCCCTTTCTTTTTCTCTCTCCTCAAAATATCTGATTTTATAAATTTGATTTTCTCTCTCCTCAAAACGACTGATTTCAGCTTTATAAAACTCAGATCGGCCCGGCCGATCGCCATATCGTCCCGGGACGATCAGACCAATTTTGATCGTCCTGGACCGTTCCCAGGGCTATGATCAGGACGATATTTTGAACAGTACCGATCGGCCTAGACGATTTCAATATCTTCCCGGACGATCCCGTCCAGAAAACATTCCAGAAATCAGCTGTTTTCAATGCACTGATCGGCCTGGACGATCTCAACATCGTCCTGGCCGATCCTGGGAGGAAAATCCAAATCAGAGAGGAACAGTAATGGAACGAGATCTCACACATGTTTTCCTGCACAACCTGTACCGATAATCCCGGACGATCCGACTTCGTCCGGACGAACCTGGGAATTTTAATGGCCCTTACAATCTCCCCAACTTCAGAAAAATGTCGTCCTCGACATTGCCAATCCAAAACTCAATCAAAACAGATACGGGTACGACTTCCTCATGTCCGACTCTTTCTCCAAGTCGCTTCCCGTGCAGTTCGGTGCTTCCACTGGACTTTAACCATCGGAATCTGTTTACTTCGTAGCTTTCGGACGTCGTACGCCAAAATCAACTCTGGCTCTTCCTTGTACGCCAAATTCTCCTGAATCTCAACCTCGTCAACTGACAGCTTCTTCCCAGAGTCAGATACACACTTTCTCAAAGTGGATACGTGAAACACGTTATGCACGTCAGGCATCGAATCATAAAGCAACAGTCTGTAAGCAGATTTTCCAATCCTTTCCAGGATTTCAAAAGGTCCAACATACCTTGGACTAAGCTTGCTCACCTGACCAAATCTGCTCACACCCTTCATCGGGCTGATTTTGACATACACAAAGTCACCAACCTGAAACTCAACAAACCTGTGCTTCTGATTGTAATACTTCTGCTGTCGATCTTGAGCAGCTTTCAATCTTTCTTTTATCAAACTGATCTTCTTAACAGTTTCCTCAAAGAAAGTGGCACCCAGTTCATGTCTATCTCCGACCTCAGTCAGAGTCAAAGGAGTACGGCACTTCCTGCCATACAGCGCCTCGTGGTGCCATACCGATACTGGACTGAAAATTATTGTTATAAGCAAACTCAATCAAAGGGATATGATCTTCCAAACTTCCTCCAAAATCTAAAACACAGAGTCTCAACAGATCTTCCAGTACCTGAATAGTCCTCTCAGACTGTCCATCAGTCTGAGGATGAAAGGCTGTACTGAAATGCAGTTTCGTACCCAAGCCTTGTTGAATGCCCTTCCAAAGTCTGGAAGTAAATCGTCCGTCTCGGTCAGAAACTATCACTCGAGGTACACCGTGTAATCTGACTATCTCCTTTACATATATCTGTGCCAAACGATCCACCGGATCGGTCTGCCTGATCGGAAGAAAATGGGCGGACTTTGTCAGTCGATCTATAACCACCCAAATAGCGTCGTGCCCTTGTCTAGATCGAGAAAAACCCATCGCAAAGTCCATCGTTACCTCCTCCCACTTTCACTCAGGGATAGGCAATCATATCACGAATCAGGAAATCATCAAAAGTAAGCTACAAACCTGATAATCCAGAAGACTTCTTGCTCAGCGCATCCGCTACCACATTAGCCTTACCAGGCTGATACTGAATAGTCAAATCATAATCCTTGATCAACTCGAGCCATCTTCTCTGCCTCAAGTTCAGATCCTTCTGAGTGAAAATGTACTTCAGGCTCTTGTGATCAGTGAAAATCTCACATCTGATGCCATACAGATAATGACGCCAAATCTTCAAAGCAAACACAACTGCAGCTAACTCCAAATCATGTGTCGAGTAATTCTTCTCATGTGGTTTCAACTGTCTAGAGGCATAAGCAATTACCCTTCCATTCTGCATCAGCACACATCCCAAACCTTTCAGTGAAGCATCACTGAACACCTGAAAACCTTCCGTACCTGACGGAAGTGCTAGTACCAGAGCTGAAGTCAAACAATCCTTCAATCTCTGAAAACTAGCCTCACACTCCGGTGTCCAAACAAAAGGTATTGACTTCTGCGTCAGTCTCGTCAGAGGCGTCGAAATCTGTGAAAATCCCTTAACAAATTTCCTGTAATATCCAGCCATGCCCAAGAAACTACTTACCTCAAATACCGTAGTCGGCCTTGGCCAATCAGCAACCGCCTAAATCTTCTGGGGATCAACAGAAATACTTTCTCCGCTCACCACATGCCCCAGAAAAGAGATGTTCTTCAGCCAGAATTCGCACTTAGAGAACTTGGCATACAGCTGATGCCGCCTCAGAGTCTCCAACACAATACTCAAGTGTCTGGCATGATCATCCTCATAAACAGAATACACCAGAATATCGTCGATGAAGACGATCACAAACTGATCCAGATACTCCCTGAACACTCTGTTCATCAGATCCATGAAAATCGCAGGCGCATTGGTTACCCCAAAAGGCATAACCAAGAACTCGTAATGCCCGTACCGAGTACTAAAAGCTGTCTTCACCACATCAGCTTCCTTCACCTTCACCTGATAGTATCCGGATCGCAAATCAATCTTCGAAAATACCGAAGATCCGGAAAGCTGATCAAACAAGTCGTCAATCCGAGGCAAAGGATACTTGTTCTTGATCGTGACTTTGTTCAAATCTCTGTAATCCACACACATACGAAGTGTCCCGTCCTTTTTCTTCACAAACAGTATAGGTGCTCCCCAATGAGAAACACTAGGACGGACAAAGCCTCTATCAACCAACTCCTGAAGTTGAACTTTCAACTCAGAAAGTTCTTTCGGTGCCATCCTGTACGGAGCTTTTGATATCGGAGCGGTACATGGAAAAACATCGATAGAGAACTCCACATCTCTATCCGGAGGTAAACCAACCAACTCCTCTGGAAAAACATCAGCAAACTCCCGTACCACTGGGATCTCAGAAACAGAACCAACCTCCAGGTTCAGATTCAGCACCGAAGCCAAAAAGACTGGGCATCCCTTCTTCCACATTCTGCTCACCTCCAACACAGAAATCAGACTGGAAAGAACACCTCGTAAGCCCTGAAATACAAATCTCTCTCCAACCATAAGCAAGCTCACTTACATCTTCAGACAATCAATCCGAGCCTCATACAGACTCAGCCAATCTATGCCCAGAATTACATCATAAGAAGAAATCGGCAATAAAATCATACTTGATTTCCACTTCTTGCCAGCAATGTCGATCTCATAAAAACAAAACTTTCGAGCAATCAAATTACTTCCAGCCGGCAAAATCACGGAAAGAGAAACCGTAAGTAAAATGGAATCCAAACGTAAAGTCTCAAAACACCGTTCGGACAGAAAAGAATGACTAGCTCCAGAGTCAAACAAAACACGACAGGGCTGATTATAAATGTAAATCGTACCTGTCACAACATCTGGAGCATCACGAGCCTCCTGCTGACTCAGGCTGTAAACTCGTGGCTGAATTGGAGCTGGAGCTGAAGCAACAGAACTACTCGGCTCCCTCTGAACAGTAGGTGGTCTCCGTGGTACCGAACTAGAACCACCACCTCTATCAGAAAATCCCTCAGGGCGTGGAGGAACAGTCCTCGATCTTCCTGCTGCTGAACTGACAGGTCTGACAAAGCCCTCTGATCGGAACTCAGAACGCCGATCAAATCCAGTCTGTGGACACTCTGAAATCCTATGTCCTGGCTGACCACATCTGAAGCACAGATCAGCCATCCCGTAGCACTGGCCAAAATGTCGGCGTCCATAACTCTGGCGCACAGGTGCCCCACTCACAGATCCAGAACTCGTCGTACTGGTAGCAGTACCAGACGACCCTCCACTCCTCTTGGAGTCACTAGATTCAGAACCAACTACAAATCTCCTCTTCCCAGAGGAATTACTGCCTGAAGCCTCGCCTCCAAATCTCTTCCTACTCGCAGTCCACCGCTGCTGAGTAGCCATCAGGTCATTTTCTATCAAACGAGCTCGCTCCACAAGCTCAGAAAAGTCAATAATGTGGAACGGTATCAGGGGCTGCCTCAGAGTATCTCGTAATCCCCTCAGAAACCTGTAGCACCTCTTAGCAGAAGTACTAACCAACTGCGGAGCATACCTGACTAATGCAGTAAACTCAACCTCGTACTACATCACATTTTTAAGGGGTTTTCCACGTAAAAATCTTGGTGCCTTATAAATGTTATACCCTCTCTCTCACTTATCCGCTTGTGTGCTGGATCTTCGTACAACGCTAAGACGTTAAACTATATATTTTCTTTACCGTCGCGAATACTCCAGAACGCAACAATTATAATTCCTACCAAAAATATACTTCTAAAAATCAAGCCTTGCATTTACACACTTCATAATTTAATAATTATATAAATTAACTTATATAACAAAGATATTTTATTTCATATAACAAAAAATAAAACATCGAAACAAAAATAGAAAAATTGACGCAATTTTATACATTTTAGTTTTTTTTTACTACATCTTAAAGTAACTTTTCAGTATAAAATTTTTAAATTTTATATATTTTTTTTGGAACATTTAGGCCATTTAAGGCAAACTCACACACACAACGCATACAAATGGACTCGAACTTTGGACCTCTTAATTGGAAGCTTAAGCTCTCAACCAATAGGCCAAGGAGAGTTGTGTTTAAATTTTATATTAATAAATTGTTTCAAAAAACAATAAAAAACCACCGCAAACAAAATCTTTATTTCTTTTTCTTTTTCACGTTTCTTACTTTTTTTTTTTATAAAGTATGACTCCAAAACAAAACCTAAGGGTCTACTTAGGGCTGCTGTTTAATAAAGTTGATAGTAAAATAGATGTGCAAAAAATAACTTTAATATTGTTATAAAAAATAATGAGAAGACAATAGTTAAAGAAAATTATAATTACTATCTAAAGAATTAAACAACCAAAAACCCATCCAAACAGTTCCTAAATTATCCCAAACAACTACCATAAATTATCTTATTCTCACTTTTAATTATCATATAACTATTTATTAATAAGAGTATATAAATGATAGCTGAACTGATGCATGTCATTAAACTTAAATTAAGAAATATTACTCTATGTTTAAAAATTAACATTTTTAAGCACAATAAACGCCATTAATATTTGTTTATAACAATATGACAATTTGATTTTTTTTTTCTCTTAAATATATGAACAAAATAATATAGATAACAAGCTTTTCTACATAGAAGCAACCAATGAGAACTGGGAAGGTGATATTTTACCTAATATAAAATCAGCGCAGAGTTTTAACTTCTAAAATAAAAATTTAGATTCCATTTGAGACGTCTTTTTTTACTGCTTTTTAAAACAACTCTTTAGTACATAAATTTCTAGTTCAAAAAAATTTTAAATTAAAAAGTTAAAACAATAAAAAAGCTGCCCAAACAAGACCTTAATTGGCCAAATTTGAATTAGCTAAAGAGAGTCCATATCAAAGTACAAGAAAGGCACTAACTGATAATTTAGACCTAATGCTTATAGTGCTAAGGACAGAAAATTTCAGTTCTATACTAACTTTTTAAGAAGGAATGATATAAATACAATACAAAGCTAACAAATTACTTCCTTGAGAATTTACAATAAAAAGTCATAACAAATTATACAACAACCATTTTGATTGTTGAGCTTGAATAGAATTATGCACACAGATCTATCTCCTCTGACAAAAACTCAGTGCACCATCTCATCTGTTTTTGCTCATCAATGATAGCATTGGATACTCCGTACCAATTACAAAATTTAGGTTTCGTTTGGGACAGCTTTTTTACTGCTTCTTAAAGCAGATTCCTAATACAAAATTTAAAATTTTCATAATAAAAAACTGCTTTAAGAAGCAAAAAATATACCGTCCCAAATGAAGCCTTAGTCAGCATCACTTCCGCTTTACAAAGGAAGCATATTCGGCAAGAATTGCTTATCATAGTAAATTCCCTGCAGCAAGATTTCTTGTCATAAACACCTCACATGTTATGAGAATAAAGAAATTAATAAGAAGTATTAAACTCACATGTGAGACTTATATACAGAAAGTGGAAAGAGTTCCTCATTATAAGAACTTTTCTTCAATTCATAAAACAGATGGTGCTGATGCCCATCCTCACCCAAAAACGAAATTAGTTACCCCTGTAATAGTAAACCCAGGGGGAAAGAAAATCTTCTTTTTTTCCTTTTTATGTTCTAGATTAGTATACAAAACCGGTATGTGCAACTGGTATAATATGGGAGTAGTGAAAGAACACCAAAACCAAAATATTAGCTCATTGCTGCTCTCCCGGGCCCACGTGGCATTTTCTTTGATGAAGCTGAAAAGAGTAGAGAAGGTTAGAAAATGCAAAAAAGGGATTTTAAGTAAAAGCATCAGAAAGCATAGTGTTATCCATACAATCTTCAACATCTTTCAACTGGTAATAGTGGGGAGCAATTTCAACCAGCCAGTCTGGCTTCAACTCAGTAACCTGCACAAGGTTACAAGGAGAGTTCAATCATGGTAATTCATGATAAATTTAACAATAATTTATAAGTGCACAAAGTATCGTTAAGTACCTGTCGCATGTACTCTTTGGTGGTAAGCACAAGTTCATGGTAAATAACCCAGCGAGGTAATTCCTATAGGAAAGAGAAGAAAAGTTGTCTTCAAAGTACATCAAAATTTAAATGCACGTTAGTTTTCTTATCCAGAGTTTTCTAACTTGAGGTGCATAATATAGAATATGACAAAAATGAAGGCAGATGGAAATGCTAAGGGTGCTTAGTTTACTTCTGCGACTGACTTAGGCTTTGTTTGGGATGACTTTTTTATTACTTCTTAAAATATTTTTTTAGTTTAAAAATTAAAAATTTTATACTAAAAAGATGTTTTAAGTAGTAAAAAAGCCGTCCCAAATGAAGCCTTCGATGCTCTATTCTTTTTTTTTTCTCTAAACGTAAATACAAAAATAAACGTTATGGATTAAGAAAGGACTTATAAGAATGCAAGGAAGGTTGCTTGCCTGTGCCAGGCCGGAGCTTGGATGTATGTGAACTGTTTGTGGATTCTTAACAGTTCGGTACGCACCAGTCTTTTGGAGCCTTGCAGCATGATGAAAAAATCCTGAAAAGAGCTTTGATGTCACTAATTATACGTAAGAAATAGATAAAGATATCAACATAACAAAAACAGATTTTATGCCTGATGTTATAGCCTTCTTGATTGCATCCAAATTGGAAGGATTTGAAACAATCTCAATTTCAACTTTTTCCAAGAGACCTTCTAGCTGGTCTCTGATATCTCTGGCTCGTTTCATACTGCGGACCTGATTTTAATTTGAAGTTAAAAGTTATCAAAGAGAGCATATTCTAAAACCACCTTGTAATTCAAAAAATAGAGTATTATTCTAATGATCAGATTGACAGAATAATTTAACAATAACTTGAAAAAAATTTCCCGATGTGAGCAAGGCTACTTAATGAGGTTTTATCATTGTTAAAAAGCGCCACATTTACTCGAACATGTATTTTTATCTGAGGGTAGCACATCATACTTTAAAGTTGAAAGATAATGTCACAAAGCATAAGCAGTCACATGATTCAGCTGATCATGTGAAAACTGCACCAAGTTTTTCAGCATGGAAAAAAAAACCAACTATCCCAAAACAACATCTAGAATTCGACATATAAGGTTATCTGTCACCACTAGCAAAGAGTTTAATACTCTGACATTATAATTGGTTATGAAACTTTATTATGATATCACACATAAACCACCTCATATTCAAGTAATCTTTAGGTTGAAACATGATCAATGTTGAGCTTTAAAATCTAGATCCTATGCCAACAATTAGCAATTAAGATTGTAACAGTAGTCTAAAAAGATTAAATGAAGTGTTTTACGTAATTTTTATTATTGAGAGATAAAGTACAGTTGTTAAACCTAGCTCTTCTCTCTACCTCTCATAGACTTCCCTCTCTCAGGATTTCGTTCCGAGTCCATAACAAAAAAAAAAAAAAAATCCAGGCATATTCCATTACCATTGCTCCAATGCTCTCTCAAGTCCATAACAATAAAAAAAATAAAATTGAGGCCTATTCCATTATCATCGCTCTAACACCATCGTCCAAATGAACATGCATGGAGTGATATCATCCCAAACCTTCAAGTTCAGTTTTACCAAGTATGTGAAATTAATGCATCAGCTTTCATAAGCACACTTTCATGTTGGGTGCTCCTCTCTAGCACATTCGTTTGATCATATATCAATAAAACATCCATTTAGCTACTCGGTTTTCTCAATGAATTATTCCAGTTTTTGGTATATACACCATAATGCAGGATATTTTTTAATCAAATCCCTCTAAACCGAAATAGAACATTTAATCAGCTATGACCTGTTAGATTCTAACACATTCTTATGAAAAAATATTCACCTTATTTAAAAAAAATTATGCATTACACTGGAAAATAATTTCTACGAGAGTATTTTTGGAACAAGTGGTGAAGTAATATTCTAAGATAAATAATCTAGATTTATAAAGGGGCTTTAAATGGTACAAGGAATAAGTATGAAAAAGAAAAGTCTCTCAGGCTTATCGTGATATTACCTGGATGTAGTTTTCATAACACCATTGCGTTGAGAAGTTTGTTTCTTTCCAGGAAGCGTACACCTGAAATACAAGAATCAAGGCTTGTGAGAACCGACTTTAATGCTAGAAGACACAGAAACAAAAAAATAATGAAGAAGGTTGGCATATAATAGAAACTAGAGCAATTGAATGTTACATTTAGCAAAGCAATATGGTCACCAACATTGCCAGTATGAAAATTCAGCCTAGCATTGTCTGCATGGACTTGCTTGTCCTTGGGACGATAGAAGATTGAATTCCCAACCGACAGCATTGCAGCAATGGATACAATCTCTTCAGAGCACTTATATTTATCTGAAGCAACAATCATCTTGGAAAGCATTGGATCAAGTGGAAACTCTGCCATCATCCTCCCAATTTTGGTTAACTCTCCACGGCTATTCAGTGCATTAAGTGCATAAAGTTGTTCAAGAGCCTTAATCACTGCCTCTGAAGGAGGAGGATCCATAAAATCAAAATTTACCAAATCATGAATGCCCAAGCTCTTAAGAGAAAGCACAACATTTGCAAGATTGCTCCTCTGTATCTCAGGTACTGTATTTTCATCGAGATCATTTTCATAATTATATGCAGTGTACAGACGAAAACATTTTCCAGGCCCTGTGCGCCCAGATCGTCCAGCCCTTTGCATCGCAGAGGCTTTTGAGATTGGATTTACAAGCAATGATTCCATACCAGTACGTGGATTATAAGATTTTATCTTGCAGAATCCAGGATCAACAACATATTTAATACCATCAATGGTTAAGGATGTTTCAGCAATGTTAGTTGCCAATACGACCTTGCGAGCCCCTTCCGGTGTAGGTTCAAAGATTTTTGCCTGAAGCTCTGTTGGAAGATTGGCATAGATTGGGCATATTATAAGTTCTGCAATTTTAGTTCCTAAACCCCTAGTTCTATGCTTCAGAATCTCATCAATAGTTTCAATTTCTTCCTGTCCAGTAAGAAATACAAGAATGTCACCAGGAGGTTGTGTCACATGTATTTGAAGAACAGTGACAATGGCAGCATCAATGTAATCGGCTTCAGGAGCAGTTGTGTAATGTATATCAACAGGATATCTCCTCCCTGGAATTTTGAAAATGGGAGCTGAATCAAAAAAATCACTGAACTTCTCAGCATCAAGTGTCGCACTAGAGATTAGCAACTTAAGGTCCTTCCGGAAGCGTGCAATATCCTGATAAAGGTAATGTAACGTCATGCATGCTTGAAGGAACAAAATAGTTATATCAAATGAAATTAAAGTAGCATAACAGCATTATCATACCAAGTGACACAGACCATACAAATAGTTCAACACAGTGCAAGCTAAAAAACGAAAGAAGTAATTTACAGAGATTTTGCATGATCAAATAGAGATATGGAGCTAAGATAACTTACCTTAACCAAGCCAAACAAAATATCAGTTGAAATCGTCCTTTCATGTGCCTCATCGACCATGATAACGCTGAAATTTAGTATGAAGAAAAGAAGCAGGTCAACTACAAGACAATTACAATCAAACAGAAATATGCTCATTTGAAAGAGTACCTATAACTTGCTAAATCAGGTTCACTGAGAAATTCCCGCAACAACATCCCATCTGTCATATATTTTAGAATAGTCTTCTCAGATGTACAATCTTCAAACCTGATAGAATAGCCAACCTGCATATTAACAGTGCCAAAACTGATAGGTAACTAGCAAACCATTGATGGTAGATTTCAGTTATCAGAATATGCATCATAAAGGAGAAAGTTAAGATGGGTTACAAACCTCATGACCAAGTTTGACACCCATTTCCTGGGACACACGTGCGGCAACACTCATTGCGGCCACACGACGTGGTTGGGTGCATCCAACCTAAGTTGTTTAAAAGGAAAGAAAGATGTCAACTTTCAAAATTTATGGTGCTCACAAGTCACTAGTGTATATGAACCCATGTATAAACAAAAATAATTAACAAAATTTGCTGCAGTCAAAAGCTGCAACGCTGCTAAAGTGCAACAAAAACAAGAATGTATAAAATAATTTATAGATAAAAGGTTAATGTTATAATGCAAATATACATATATACATTTAACTGAAGGTAAAAAAACCTAGCGTGCAAAATGGGTGGTCCTAATGGCATTCGAAAACTACAGTTTCTTCTGTGTTATCTCCATTTTTTGTCTGGTTATTGGTATTGTCAGTAAACCATTTTGTTAAGTAAATGCATTTTATCATATGCAGGAGGTCATCATTGGTAGTAAATAATATATCTCCAAAATTATGGGCCTCCTAAAGTCACAACCAGGCCTATCTTGTTACAATCTGTTAAAGTGGACATATCTCATTATCTAGAATAGCTTTAGCAATAAGCTACTGATAGAAATTGCTTGTAGAAAAATTAGGAAAAGTCTTGGTTGAAATATAATTTCAACAATTTTTGAAAACCAACGACAAGGAAACCATGAATAGAACACACAAGAATATTCTTTTATTGAAAGTTTTGTGAAAGAAAAGACAAGATATAAGTGGATCTTCAATTGGAGAGGAAGTGTAATAACCGGAAATATTCAGGTATTGGTTAATAATTAAATTTTAATAGTTTTTTGTATTAATATGTGGATTAAAATAAATATTAGAGATATCTGTAGGAAGCATTCTAATACAACTCTTGGAAACAACTCTTGGCAAAGGCGGTTTGGAAGAGGATGGTTAGAAGCTGGGGCCCACTGTCTAGAATTTTTCTATATACCGTGAATATCTCCTGTGCTTGCGTTTTCACGGGAGAAAGAAAAGGGCGTTGTAGTGGAGAAGGATTTTCGCATGCCATTTATTAGTACTCATGGAGATGAAGAAAATCGCAAGCAAGCATGGTAATGAAGGGTGATTTAGTGCAGAAATTTCTGAAGATTTATGTTGCTGTCTTGTTCGGCCTGTAGAAGGCTGTTGCATAGAGGATTTAGGGTGGAGTTGGTATAGCGTATGCAGCACTATAGCAATTCTTGGCAAAGAAAAATTTCAGCAAGGTGATTACTAGAGGACTGCATATACTTTCGGCTCAGTGCATGGATCAATTCAACTTAGTGTTGAAGGAAGATTTGCATGTGGCTAGTTAGCGAATGAAAACAACAGTAATGGTAAGTGAGAAGAAACCTTATTAGTATATAGTAAACTTGTAACAAAGATTTATTGTGAAAATAATGAAATGGTGTAATGACAGGAAGTGGGAAGTACAAGTGCAAACTATTTGAAGAAACAGTAAAGGGAAGAAATAGAGAATTAGAGTGATATTCTTAGAAGTTAAGATTGAAGAAGGCTAAATCATAAAAGATAGAAAAAGTAAGAATCCTATATTTTCCTTATCTTTTATACTAATTCTATTTAATAAGGTTCTTATGCAAATTATAATTTAGGGTGATATCGATTATATAGTCTTATGCAAAGAGGAGGCTTTGAAGTGACTTATAATAGAAGAAGAATAAGAAGTGAAGGTTTTGAAGAAGCAACCCGTCTAGAAGGTAAGTAATGCAAATTAAAGTTTTAAATGTAATTCTCGTTAATTTTACATTGTATATTGGTATTTGAATGAATGCAAGAAAAATATGCATTACAAGTAATTCTCTAGCTAAAGGATGTTCCTAACTTGGTTTCCATGTATGAAAGGCCTCTTATATATTTGCATCATGAGAGTTTCAAATAAGAGTTCTTATGTTTCATTAAAGATTTTGCTAGTTGGAAATATTTCGAAAAGAATCTCCATTCTTATGATACACTATTTCATTATACAAATGAGTAGCATATAAAGATCTTTATGAAAGCAACATTGCAAGCTTGAGTTATGTCATAAAGTATATTGAATATCAGTTTAACATAAAGTTTGGCTATATATATATATATATATATGATGTATGATTTACAAGGATAGTTGGGACAAAAGGGTTCCCAAATATATAACTACCTTGTAAGTGGGGCAAAAGGGATCCCAAAAGAAATGATACCTGCATAGCAAATGGGGCAAAAGGGACCCCTAAAGAGGCAAAAGGGACCTCTATGGAATTCAATGGCGATAATGCCAGGTTTTACTGGGCTCCATTGAATTTGTTTATGAAAGAATAGCCAAATCTTTTGATGACAAAAATTGATATTCAGTATGGATATAAGATAAAAGTTAAAGGTAATGCCAAATGAAATATTTGTAGTATCTCTAGTAGTTTAATTTTATTCATGTTTATTGTTTTAAAGTTTTAACATGCAAGTTTAATATTATTTTCAGTTGCATAACTTACGGGGCCTCATAGCTTACCAGTTATCTTTTACTGGCTGTTTTTACAGGAAAGGGGAAAGGAAAAGTGGAAGAAGTTTGATATGCAAGTATTTAAGTTTTTTTGTTATGTTTATTTAGAAGTTGAAATCTACTCTTAAGGTTAGTAAAGAAGTTTTAATGTTGATTTACTTTGAATTGTTTTAGATTTCCTTAGTGGCTCTGTACAAAGTCTTTGATGTGATGAAATTGGGGAATTATTAGATGCTTCATTTATTATTCCGAATGATGTTATAAGATCTTTTATTTAGATCTGAAATGAATTCAACAAAGTTCAGAGGTTAATGATGGAAATGTTATGATTATTATTGTTGCACTCTGCAGTGAAGTGTAGTTTTATTGTGGGGTGTTACAGGAAGATACAACTCTCACAAATCTATAGCTGTCGGCTAGAGCTCAAACACCTTAAGAACAATTTAATTTCAGCAAGCAACACAACCCTAACACTAAGAAAAACTTCCAACTTAAAGCATACAATAAAAGACAAATATCCAAACAGCCCTCAAATCAGCCCCCAAAATTTGCACTATTAAATTAGAAAATATGTCATAATTAATCCCCTCCAATTAGTCCCCAAATATGTCTTCTTTAATTAAGAAATATTTCTTAATTAATCCCCTCCAAATCAACATCCATGAGAGCCGGTCCTTACCAGCAGGACCGGTCTAGGAGGGACCCTATCTAACAACTACATAGAAAAAAAACTGCCAAAAGACTAAACATTGAGTCAAGTGGTGGAGAGTGATGGAGAGAGAGTAGAATCCAACTAAGCAGACATAGGCTTAAAATAATCAATCTCATTGAAAACTAGATTTATGTCAAGATTGCCTAGAATTTTCAATTTTTAGGCATTATTTTTAATATGTTGCATAATTTTAAAGCATTAGACTCAATTAGTTAAATGCTCTAATCAAGATGAAAGCCTTTTTGGACTATAGACAATGACCTCGTCACCATACATAAACTTCACATACCTCATGTTCACATTGAGAAAAAGCTAATAATTGTCTTAGTTAATAGCTAGCTTTTGGTGAATATCCTCATGAAGATCATGCATACGTTGTACAAATGACTTTGAAAATGTGCTAGGCCTTCTAAAAGTTATGCAAAATAGGAGAGCTCCACACTTCTTTATAATGTTTATGCTTTTAGTATAAGGATTAAAAATCTTAAAGAATAAAGAAATCATGAAAAGAAGGGGCATGCCAATCTTAATAAAGTCACCTAGTTCAAACTCTCAGAGCAGTAAACAAGATAGGTAGTTCAAATATGTTAATTAACTAATATTAAAACAAATCTAAAGATTAATAGATCAAAAAATAAATTAATTGAAAAATAAATAATAAGTCACTCTCGACTCACATTTTTCAAATTGATGACCAGGTAAGAATGATGGCAAATCAAAATATACTCAAATAGTTATTTTAAAACGTTTTAAATTTATTTATCTACCATATTCTCAAAATTCTGCTCAAGAAAATGTTTTATTATTCCATGCAATTCAATGCATGATTTATATATTTGTATGTATGTGCATAAGAAAAAATAATATCATGCAAATGATATTTTTTAGACATATTTTGTTATATTACGGAGCACAAAAATTAACAATATATGTAGTAACTATGATAGGAAACGTGAATGGAGGAAAATAAGAGTTGGATTATAAAATTAAAGTAATATTTTATAATGAGTAAAGGTGGCAAATTTGTGCGTGATTTGTATCCACTTTGTGCTTGTTTTGTATCCAAAATACATCTTAGAAGCTTCAGACCTTTTTTTTTTTTAAAATTAAAATTAGATATGGTAAATAGAGCACGAAAAAATGTCCCGAAGTGTTCAAGTGTCTGAGCAAATGACATGATTTAAGAGTTCTTTAAAAGTGCTTTTGCTCATAGCTAAATTACACCTTTATCAATTCTCATCTTCCAAAAGAAGAGTGAAATAGCATTCAATTTTATGAAAAGAAAATGACCAAAAACGAGCATGAAGATTGAAAGAAAAAATAATCTTCAAATGTAAAATTCCATTATAATATACCATTTTCCCATCCTTTGTATAACCAGCTTCATGAAGATATTGTGGCATCTGAGTAGTCTTTCCGGAGCCAGTTTCTCCGACAATAACAAGTATCTATCAAGATAAAGAAGGTAAAATATTTAGTTAGATGTGTTACTGAAAGTTTTATCAATTCAAAAGAAAGTAAGATCCAAAATGTGAATCGCAACAATTCAACCCAACAAAAAAATTTATTATTGCAAATTAATCTATGCAAATCCGTCATAGCAAATACAAAATTATATCCTAAAGAATTATTGCAATTAAAATATAAAATTAAATAATGCATGTCTTTGTTCAAATCTTTGGCCTTAAAATGCAAGACCAATATTTTTTAATTGTATCTACAACATTAAAAACTTGTAAATGGTGCTTTGTCATATTTTAATGATGACTTGATCCTCAATTAATAATGTAAAAGTATGAAATATAGGATGAAATGAAGATTTCAAAGGCTGGAAAGCTCAAGATTTATTGGTTCCAGTTAAACTCGATTAAATATCTAGCAAAACCTATATATGAAACATGTTCAAACAAATATTTGAAAAGTTGCAAAAAAATCTCTTCAAACATTTTGAAGGGAAGATTTAATATGTTCTCGAGAGCACATTTCTCATAAATTCAAAAATGATTTAAAAACAAAAGTTCAGCAAACCTGGTGGTCATTAATAGCCTTGAGAAGTTCCTCTCGATAAGGATATATTGGCAGATATTTTCTTTCTTCCTGTACATCCGTTCATAAATAAATCAATACAACTTCAAAAAAGCAGGAAAAACAATTACTATAAAATAAAGTTCATGGATGAAAAATTACCTAACCTCCATCAAAACTAGTTGCAAATAAAAGAACACCACAATTACCAAAACATAAAATAAAAGGATCAGGAAAAATAAATCAGGATTTTGAAGTACAGCACCTGCAACTTTTCTAACATGGTTTTTGCTGCTGAATCGTTTGGTTCCTCGGTCATCTCATCTTCATGCTATAAAAGAAGGAAATATTCGAAGTTAAAACTAAAGTATAACCAGTTTAACAATCTCTTACATGAATTAAATCTTAATCACTGAAGCATGAAACTTATTTTGGTTCACATGCCTGAGTTCCATCTAAAACTGATGCCTTAATGAAATCAATCCCATCTTCAAATACATATCTGGATGTACATTTCAAGCAGCATTAATATAGAAATCTTTTGGCTATAAACAAAATATTTTGATAAGTATAGCTCACAATGGTTAAAATACTTCACAAAGGATTTCGTATGCTCCAAGATAAGAGACACATAAGAATCAAATACGGATTTGTAGAAATTCAAATCTCATCAAATTGCCAATAAGCACATAAAAAGATATTTATACTAACTGATAATCATCTGATGATAGCTTTTTATTCTTTGAGCCATATCTTAAAGAAGCTTTATCTGCCAAAAAAAAACAGAAAAGAAAAGGAAAAAAATCAAGTCTACGCTAAAAGCAATTACTTAACGTGATAGCATCAAGATCTAATGAATAATAAATAAATAGTACCAATTTGATGTTCCTCCCATGCCTCCTGTTCAGCGAATGGGTTCATCTTATCAGAAGAACCAGAGTCCCTAAGTAAAAAAATTTATTGTCAGGAATATTGCGCTAGCTCCAATAATAAGAATCACATGTCCTGAACTATCATATTACATGTTAACAGATGACTAAAGCAACTACAGGATTAAATACCTGTATCTTTGCATGGCTACAGCAAACCTTTTCTCCTGATTTACACCTCCCTCTTTATCATATGCTTCTGGCATCCTATACTGAAAATGTTTTATAGATGATGAGTTAACTGAAAAGAAATTTGACAATAAACTTTCACAAGAACTTTCTCAATAGATGGACAAAAAAATACCTCCTCAATTTTGTCAGAATCATCCATGTGCTCCTTTGCCAGTTCATAAATCTTTTTCTTGTACCTGCAGACAAATATTGTATGAACAAAAATGTTCATTCATTCTGGAGCTTATTCAAACTAATTAACATGAAACACCAGTTCCCTTGAATCTACTTTTAACACCTTAATGTGTGTTATAGCTCCAGGATATGCTCTTAAAAACGTTGGAATTTCAAAGTTTCTAATTTACAATATCAAATCATGTAATGTCACAAATATAAAGAAACAAAGGCAGATTATTGATATTTTACTTTAAAACGTAACAAAAATATGTATACAATAAGAATAAGCATTACGCATAAATATCCCCATATTAGTCAATGATTAAATCGCAATATCCCTTCATGCTAAACAAACCAAAAACTAAACTGTAGTCCAAATTTATTATATAAATGGATTCAATCTCAAAATCGCTATTTTTTAGTAGGAATAATACAAGAATGCATTGCTTAGTTTTAAATAATAAGATGGTAAAGATCTTTCATATATAATTCTGTGGGGAAGATAAAAAAAGGGTGTGTTGACTGTAACTGCTCCGAAAAAAAAAAAAAAGACTCAACCGCTCATTCCACCGACATACCCAAACGATCGGACACGTCGGTTCAACCACCGCCTCTCTCACGGCATAAAAATGCTTCTCTCGTTCGGTTAAGGCATACGCACATACACGCACAGAAAATCACAAGGAAGAAAACGAGGAAACTTACCTCTGCTTCCGCCGAAGATCGCCGGCCTCCATCGACTCCAAATGTTGAACCCGACGCTGACTCCGGCTTCCCGCCGCCGCCGACTGCCGAGCCCGCCTTCTCCGACCCGAGTCTCCTTCCGTGCGTGAGCCGTCGCCGTGCCCTAGCCTCCATCAGTCGGGTCCAACCAAGGACCGACCGACCTGCCTACCGCCGACCAAGGAATCGCCGCCGGACCCGCCTGCCTCCGGCCAGGCCAGCCGCTGCCTCCGCCGTCTCCGTGCGTGCCTCCGATCCTTGCCCGAGCCGCTCGATCGGGCTTCTCCCGATTCTTTCCCTCTCCCTCACTGTTATATATATTATATTATATATATATTATAATATAATAGTATAATAGTGTTTATATATAATGTTATAACATAACAGTATAATATAATATTAATATAATGTTATATTATATTAATATAACATTATAATATAATATTATATTATATTATAATAAATATATTATATTATGATTTTAATATAATATATAATTATATAAAGAGATGTGGAGAGATATGTGAGGATTTTCAACAGGTGTCGAAGACCCCGGTCGTCGTACCTTAGGTCCGACCGGGATGATTTAAAATTGAAGACCCTACGCAGTCGATCTTTGATCCTGGTGGGATGGTTTAAAATTGAAGACCCTACGCAGTCGATCTTTGATCCTGGTGGGATGGTTTAAAATTGAAGACCCTACGCAGTCGATCTTTGATCATGGTGGGATGGTTTAAAATTAAAGACCTCGTGCCGTCGATCTTTGATCCGGGCGGGAAGAACTACGGCAGTGCCGTCCCGATTTCTCCCTCGGTGGGGAGGAGGCACCGGGAGGCTGCCGGATTTTCCTCAAAAAAAATACTGGACTTGGACAAATTGGAGAACATTCAATTGAACAATTTAATTTAATTAATTTGAAATTTCATAATTCAAACATGAAATCAATTTTAAAATTAAATTTGATCAAATGATATTGGACTCAAACTCAAACTCAAACTTGAATTATACTTGCACTCAAAAATGATTTAATATAATCCTTACAATGAATAATATGACTTCTCTCCAATCAACAATAATCTACAAACAAAATATATCAATCTTTTGTAGACTAGGGAAGTTCATGTGCTATGGATTCAATGAATCACCAACAAAGGTGAATGAGAGAGATGTAGTAAACACAACTCATCTATAAATCAGTTATGCAAGCATATGCACCTATACCTTTTAAGAAGAAAGTTTTGAAATGCAACAAACACATTAACCTTCCTTGCAAGCAGAGACCAAATCGAAGGGATAACATAATCACAACCAATCAATAACATGGACTTCCCATTGGAATTTTAGAGATCTTGATGTGATGCAATGGAGAGTTACACAAGAACTTTAAAAGAGAATTAAATATTAGCTCCATAAATTATTTAATCATGCATCAAAGTCAAGCAAATTATAAGTAATTCGCGGTATTTAATTTGCTAGGCAGAGAAACTACAACGAGAGAGCTAGATCTTTAAGCAAATGCGAAAACAAACATAAAACAAAGGCTAGTAAATAAAGAATCCCATAATTAATACCAAGTTGTTCACACTTTGAGGCCTTTAATACTCTCTTCCTACGGAGACTAAGTTGAGCGACGGAAGATTGTCCAAGCTAGCATGGAGGTTGCCACTAAGATGGAAGCACCAAGGAACGTTGCCGTAGAAGAGGATCTCGGAGGCGGAGGAGGCACGGTAGATCGACCTTTGATAATCCAAGTGTAGACGGAGAAATGTTCGTCAATAGAGTCTATAAGCGTTGGCAAGATGCGGCCCAAATAGTCTTCGATGGTATCGTCGAAGTCAAATCCGACGTCAAAGAATTGTGACCGCAAGATGTTGACTCTTCCGTTGTGGTCGTATTCAAAACCGTAATTCCACTCGGGTTCGTCCATGCATCCTTGGAGTGGATCCGAATGGTGGTCGCAAGCAAGGTCTTCCCCCAAAGAGAGCAAGTTGGGCGGCGGCTTGGCCAAGGGAGGGGGAGAGCCGGCGGGAGAGCAAGACAAGGGGAGGGGGCGGCTGGATGAGAAGAAACTGAAATTTGCTTTCAGTTTTTGTGAGATTAGGAGGGAGGGATTTAGGGATTTGAAATTCCAATTAATGCAATTAATGCCTTAATTGAGAAGTTTCAATTAGGGAGGGATTATGGGATAAAACTGAATTTATTTTCAGTTTTAAAAGGATTGGAGGGAAAGTTATGATCCTAATTTGAATTTCAATTAGGATTTAATAGGAGTAATTGCTCCTTAATGGATTTTCCCATAGGGGGGCCGGCGGCATGGGCTAATGAGGGAGGGAATTGGGGGAGAGAGGAAGGGGGTTTCCAAGTAGGGTTTGATGACTAGGAAAATATGAAAATAAATCCACTCTCATGAAAGTTTAATTTGGATTGATTTTCAAAAACTTTCCAAAAATAGAATTTCCCAAATTTGGAAAGAAATTGGAATTTGAAAATCAAATTTCAATGAGGGGGAAAGATGTGGTGGAGTGGCGGTGGTGGAGGGGAAGGGTGGTCGTCGGCGCGGGGGTGGATGGCGGTGGAGGCTTGGCCGGCGGTGGGGGAAAAGGCCTTGGGCCGGTGGTAAGAGCAAATGGTGGGGAGATTTTAGAAGAAACTTGTAGTAAAATAGAAGATTATACTAAGCAAAAGAAAAGATAAATTGAGAACTCACTAAGAGATCTCAATGGGAGCACTCACCAAGAGAACTCCATGCACTCACAAAGAGAACAAATTGTGGAAAAATTTCATTCATTCAATAATCATCATACAAGATATCATGGCCATATAAATAGGCTCTAAAGAAATAAAGTACAAAAGTCTAAAATGCCCATTGGGGCTACAAAAGCAACTACTACCCGCAGGGGTAAAATGGGAAACTACGAAAATAAAAGCATATTAATAAAACTGAAGGTACAAGTAAAATCAATAATAAAGACTCGCAATCATGGCCGTCGATCTCCATGGTCGTCTCTGATAGACGCGCCGAAATCTCCTATCGATGACCTCATCAGATCTTCAAGCCAATCATAATACAAATTTCTACGGGGTTGTGGAAGATCTGTTATACACACCACATACTACCTATAGGTGAACACCAGATGATAAACAATAAACCAAATTTAAATCTCTACGAATGCAGTAGAAGAAGAGTTGCACTCCCGGTGTATCAACTGTAAGCAAAATGTCAAAGGACAAAGAAATTGTATCGAACAAATCAGTCTACTTGCGGGAAAGAATAGGTGGATTTGTAGCAAGAAAGATAATTCTCCTACGAACATTAGCATGATCTCCTAATGCCTATTGAACAATGCATTCCTTGCAAGTTATGTAAGGAATATCCTCTATGTGTTACAAATAAAACCTAAATAAGAACAACGCTACCGGATCTGCAACATGTGTACAAGCGGACAGAAGGTGTTCGTAGGCCCTTAAATGAAATCTCTGGCCATTTTCTAAACGAAATCACTTGCACAATGGATCATATTTAAATATTTTAAAATGCCGCTTATGTATTAAATATGATCCCTTAAATTAAATTACCCTGCATATGCTCCGACAGACCTATTAAAGTTACAAACACAAATAGTCGAGAATGCTGCGCAGGGTCAAATGCTACAACCCGCATGTGCTCCGATCCTCGAATATAAATTTCAAATCCAACGATATGAGAATGCTGCGCGGGTTAAATATTCAAGTTTCATCCTCCTCCTCAAAAGGACCGGAATTGACATAACTTGAATTACAAAATGTCTCCCAAAATCCTACGAAAATACAAATGATTTTAAAATCACCCCGATGATGGCCGTGTTGATCGAAAATCTCAACCGAAGGGGTCAAATTTCAAATCTCAAATGTCAAATTTCAAATCTCAAATGTCAAATTTCAAATCTCAAATTTCAAATCTCAAATGTCAAATCTCAAATCCAATCAAATCTCTGAAATAAAATATATATCATCTAAAAACTCAAAACTAAAAATCATCCACCTTCCGCAACCATTTGTCGGGGGTGATAAATCTGAAATTAACCTCAGCTCACAAAGAGCGAATGCATGTCGGGTGTATCACTACGATTCATTCTCAAACAGTCTCTTGCCAACAGGGACGTGGCACGTGCCCTCTGATCGGGTGGTTTTGCCGCAAAATGGCACCATTATATTACGATCACGGCCAAAACCCGTATGTTCCCTAAAGGCGTCAAACCCTTGAGCGATGGATCATAGGGTATATTCAATAGGCATAAAGCCCTCTGTCAGCTAAAGTGGATTCAGATATATCCCCTTAGACAAACACCAACCCAGGTCTACAAGGTATTCTTGGACGAAGCAACCCATGGCTGCCGACAAGTTGCCTTCTGTCAGGTTGGGTCGACTACCTCCTCTGACTAAGTAGACCAGGGATCATGACAGCCCGGGACGACGGAACCATGAGATCTTGATCGGGCTCGTCTTCATTCCCCCCACCACCAGTTTTAAGTTTATGGTGATAAACTCTAAATTCCAAATTTCAAACTTCTAAATTCAAAATTTAAATCCTAAAATTATTGCTATTATATGATAGGTTTATAAAATATTCGACCTCTTTTACGACTAGCCTTAATCGAAAGTTCTCTCCTATTATTAGGAGGGGTAATTAACTATAGGGGCTTGCGCCTATAGGAAACCAGAACTCAAATAAAAAAGTCCTCACAAAATGAGGGCGAAATCTTTGGGTAGTGTCTTATCTAAAACCCAATCTGCCTTCTGAAAATTCCCCCGGGATCACACATCCTAAAATTGGAATTTTTCGGAGCCCACAGGGTGTACCAATACAAAAGGTTTTAGGAACCATGTGGCAGTTTAAGAATTGAACCCATGACCTCCTAGTCACAAAGGAGCAATCTAAACATTGCAACTAGCCAGATCTCTACTTGTAATACAACTGGTTAAAACTTGGTCACGTAATCTGAAGTTGTTGAAGTTTTGGTTGCATAAAACGTATTCTACAATAACGTATATCAACCAATTATAAAACTATGAAATCTATTCCTAAAAGTTCTCGGTCAATCAACGGATTTCTGTCTAAATCATAGATTAGGTAGATAGAGAGGTATATTATGCCCTGGTACAAAATCAAATTATTATTCAAATGGAACATAACTTCTTCAGTAAGATAAAATTAAAAAAATAATAATACAAGGGATATCTTTGAGGAAAAAAAAAAGATATCATTTTCATCTCCAAGCACTCTGAACTGAACAAAATCACAAGAAAATGGCAACATAATTGTCGAAAAATAACAATTTAACTACTTTTGGCTAATCACATAGGTAGTTTGATGAAGACATCGACAGACGTTATCAACGAGTTTATCAGCGTAGGAATCGTAGATCAATGGCTATGATTCACAGTCTTTATTTTTTATGCATTTATGTATTGTAGTTTATTTATTTGCTATTTACGATTATACCCTTTCTGTTGAGTTTGCTTGAGTTGTAGCCCAAGGGGCATTTGAGTCATTGCTATTTTATTTTCTAGGCTTATATATTGTGGCCTATTCCATTGTAAATGAATGATGATTATGAAAGAAATTTCAGATTTTCTTGTTTGATCTATTCGTGAGTTCTTGAGAAGAGAAACCCTAGGAGAGGGGGCCTTGCAACACCCGGGTCCCCTCCCCAACTTCCCCCACACCAACCCATGCCCCCCCCCCCTTATGCCCAAATTTTGAATTCTAATTCTTCCCTCCACCCTCATTTAGTTCTCTTAATTGATTACCTTCCTTGGTAATTAATTTCAAAGATGATTTAATAACCTAATTTCCTATAACCCTAGCCGCCCCTTTCAATCCACCAAACACAAGCCGCAGGCCCCTCCCCTTGCTAGCTCCCTTTCGTGGAATTTCCCCCAAATCCCATGTGCTCTCTTGCTAGGAAAGAAGTCAAGCACCTCTCTTCCAACATTCCACTAGTGCATGGTCGATCCTGGCGTTGATCTCGGGTTCGTATATGATAAACAAGGAAGGACGGACATTTCTCGATCTACTTTCTTCGATTTGAACTTGAACGTCGACGACTCAGTGGAAGGCTACATTGACCACATCACCTTCACGTTGGCACCGGCCATTGAGGGGCACCTCCCCATCGGATAGTGGGTGATCGTGGGATGTCCACCCATCCATCCACCGCCGGCTACCCTTCCATCAACGAAGATCTTAGGTTCATTCTTCCTAGTGGTGATCTCTTCTCTAGTGTGGAGCATCTTCTTCCGCTAACCCTATGAGTGATTGAGTGATGAGGTCCTCAAGGTGAAACCTCTCATTATTAAATTGTGGATTTTTGTTATTGTGCGCATAAAATGTACTCTTGCCTTTGATGTTTGATCGAATTGTCTTGGTTAATCTAGAGTGTATTTCTTTGCCTAAGCAAGTTGAAAACTACGAACTTCTAAGATCTTTCTTTGTTGTAAACAATAATTTTATATTGGAAAGTTTTAGACAATTGCTCTTCTTAATTTCTCGATAACTCCTGACAGTATCACATCATAGTTATTACGAAATTGAAACATTACAATATCCATATTAACAAAGCTACATATTCAAACTTGAGCTTCAAAATTATATTATAAGTAAATGCTTTAATATACCTCAGTTCACGCTCCTCAGCATCTGTCAGCTTAACACCTTCAAAGATATATTCATGGTCAATTATATCATCCCTGTTATTGATAACAAGTATCCAGAATTAGGTCTAAAGGTAGCAGCAGTAAAATAGTACCAATTAGGATTTAAGATAAAGAGCAAAATAACTAACTACAACATCGATCACCAAAGTAACATTCTTTGTGTTACCTTATTTCAAGAAGTTTCTGATCCCTCCTTTTCTGCAGGTACACTTGCCTTGAAACTTTTCTGGCACACATATCACAAGAGATGAAACTAGAAATTAGATTCTTTTCATAAATATAATACTAGGATTTCTTGATAAAATATCAAAATAAAGGAATACTGGATCATGATTGACAACCCAACCACCATCTAGCAAATTTTTAAGTTAATAAACTTCAAAAATATATTAATATGAAGCATCCTTCAACCTGACATCAATAAAATTTTTGACACCGGCCTCCCAATTCAGGAATGAAGATCTTAAT
The DNA here is from genome assembly GCA_016618105.1 of Dendrobium huoshanense. Taxonomy (NCBI): domain Eukaryota; kingdom Viridiplantae; phylum Streptophyta; class Magnoliopsida; order Asparagales; family Orchidaceae; genus Dendrobium; species Dendrobium huoshanense. The sequence continues at coordinate 20,592,349 of CM028359.1, read as the reverse complement.
TTGGAATGACAATATACACATGTTCTCATAACGGAACTCAGCACTTCAAAATTTTCAAAAAAAAAAAAAAAAAAAATCATCCGAATTTCCAATGATTTTTGGATATGATAAAAATTACAAACATATTTAGTAAGAATATTCAAGGTTCAGAAAGCAAAATTTAGAAGAAAAATAAAAACAAAGATCAATAAATAGTAGAAAGATAAGAACCTTAGATCAGCAATATCATTCTCTTCAAGGGCTTTTGCTCTTTGCATTATTTCCTCTGTCAGCACAATAAAATAAACAGTATTACATGAATGCGTCAAGAAGTGAACCAGTGAGTTATATCAATAAATTGCAACCGCTTGGTTATACCTTCCTGTTTCTTTGTCAGCTTTGACTCTGTAGCCTAATAAAAACAGAAGGAAAAACAAATTGATAACTGAAAAATATTAAAAATACAAGATAACAATACCATTTTTCATAGTTCTAAACAGAAAAAGATTAAATCAATTTTATTACCATTATAAAAACCATTAACTTTCAGCACAATCAGAATTATCTCAAGCAATCTTTCAGTAACAGATGCCCATAGTAATGATCATTAGACTAACATTCAAAAAGTTAGAGGATGTGGATGCAAAAGCATTTTAAACGGGCACTAAAATAATTTCTTCTGACAATATAACATCATTATCTCATGGTAAAGTGGCATTGGAAGATAAATTTGATACCAGAAACAGTCCACAATAACCCCAACTGTAACCCGCCTGGGAAAAAGAGGTCCACCAGCAATTACGACTATAGGGTGAAAACACAAATGGAGGATATCTGCTAAAAAAAGTCAATAGGTTAAAAACAAATACACAAGCCAATCAGATGTAGACAGGGGGGGAGATTTGCTGGCCGTTGGGTGGGTACATCCCCCCTGTTTTGGCCTCTTCGATCCCTCCGCCCGCCCAGTTCTCCCCCCTCCCCCCCCCCTGTTTTGGCCTATTCAGTTCTTTACCAGCCCGGTTCCTTTCCCCTGGTGCTGGTTGTTCGTTGGCTGTGTCCTGTTGGCCCTTTGGGTGCTGCTCCATTCGGCTGCCTTTTGGCCTTCTGCCTCCCCTTTGCTAATTGGATACATTGGGTGGCTGTTTGGCTCCCTCTCCTATCCTATATATATATATATATATATATATATATATATATATATAGTGGCTGATTTGAGGCTTTGAAAAATATGTTTTGTAAGATAATATTTGGAATGTAAAAATCTTAGGGTTTTTAGATAGCTTGCGAGCTATGTCCCCCTTTCTTTTCTCCTATCTTTGACTTCGTGTCTGGCTTTTTACCTACTTCTTCTCTCCGCAAGTGTCCACCTTATTTGTATCTTTCTTCTCAATCAAGGAAAAGCTTTTTTAGGTGTTTTTATGTTCTAAAATTATGAGTTGTAAGCTTTTTATTATTAAGGGTTGTGTCTTATTTTTTATTTTATGTTTGTCATTTGAGTCGTATGTGTTGACCTTCTAATATAAAAGTTGTGTTGTGTCATTATAAAGGTGTTTTAACCTTTTTATTTCAAGGTGTAAGATATTTTGTTAATTTTGAAAGGAAGACGCTTGTTTGTTTGCAATCCTAGAATTTTCCAAATTTTTGATAGCATCAAGTTCGGTATCAAAGCTTAGGTTTTTGTCGAGTCTTCCTTTTTTTTTTGTTGAGTCTTCTTTTATTTGGTATCTTGTTCTTTTGTAATGGACCAAAATCTATAAGCCATTGAGTCAGTTGTGGGTGAAAATCAGCCAGGTAATCTTGAAGTCCAAATTCCAACCAACAGCTGGGTTCCTTCCCAAGGTAGTTCTATCGATCCGATTCAAAATGAGTTATACAAACTTCAGATGAAGATGCACTTATATAGGGAAAGGTATTAAAAGAAAAAACAATTTCTTCATGCCAAATTCAAGCAAGAAAGAGATATGATCAAACAACAATACGCAACTTTAATTCTTGAATTGGATAAACCTCGTCTGGCGCATAATGAGAACTCAGAATCTATCTCATCAAGAGATGAACTCTTTCAACCATAGGAGAATCTGATGTATACAAGGGGGGAGGCGGGGCGGCAGATTTCATGGCCTTCCTCTTTCTTGGAGTGTAGTCATGAGTCAAAAAGGTTTCCAAGAGGTGGGAATGAAGAAGGGGCGGCTAAAGGAAGAGGGGCTTGCTTTTGGTGGAGTTAGGGTTTGGGTTTGGAGAGGGAAAGTAATACAAAATCTGAAATTAGTTTCAGATTTTAGTAAAATAGAAAAAAGGAATTAAGAATTTGAAATTTGAAAATCAAATTCAAGTGGATGGAGATTAATTAGGAGAGAGGAAGGAGATCCCATGGAGGGGCCGGTGGCATGCATGGGGTTGGGAGGGATTTGAATCTTCAATTTGAAATTCAAAATAATTCCAATAAGGGTGGCTTGATTGGGGGGCAGCCAATGGGGGTTTAATGGAGATTTAATGAGGGTCTAGGTGGCAAATATTGGATAGAGAATGGGCTAGAGAGGGGGTCGGCCACATGAGGGGAAATTTGATGTGTTTGCATTTAATATGTGGGCCCGAAAAGGATTTAATTAAGGATTGCCATTAAATCTGAAATTGATTTCAGATTTTAATGGGTTTAGGAGGTTTCCTAATATACGTTATTAATAGGGAAAGTTTTAGAATTCAAATTTGAATTTGAATCTACAAGAAGCAACTTTCCAAATTAATGACGACGCAATTAAGGAAAGTAATTATGGATGATTTTGAAATTCAAAATCCTTGGGTGGGGTCGGCAGCTTGTAGAGCTTGGGGAGGCTGGTGGTGAGGGGTTGGGTGGAGCTGGTGGTGGACGGGTGAGGGGAGGCTGGCGGCTCAAGGGTGAGGTGTTGGGTGGGGTTCGGTTTTTGGGAGGAGGAAAGGGGATTTTTGGTGTGGGGTGTGTGTGTGTGTGTGTGTGGGGGGGGGGGGGGGGGGGGGGGGGGGGGGTGGTTTGGAAGGCGGGCGGGTAGGGGCTAGGAGGGGAGATGAAAGTAAAACGGAATTAGAAAAGAAAAGAATGGAGCAGCGAACCTTGGAATCCACCAAAGGTTGATCGGTATTTCTCTCACCCACCTAGGGTCTCTCCTCTCATGAACTCACTTAGCGATCAAGCAAAGAAAACTAAATTTCATTTCAATATTCATTATCTCCTCTCATACAAGATGAGGACCTTATATATAGGCCTTCAAACAATTACAAAAGAAAGACAAAAATGCCCTCGAGGCTACAACTCAAACACAAACATATAAATGGTACAATCATCAAAACTAATAAAAGAAACACAAATACAAATAAAAATGAAGTCTTCTGATCAAGGTCATCGATCAGCTCTGCTTCCGATGATAGACATTCTGAAATCTCCTACTGATGTCCTCATCATAAGGATTTTAGATAGCTTACGAGCTATGTCCCCCTTTCTTTTCTCATATATTTGACATCGTGTCTAGCTTCTTACCTACTTCTTCTCTCCGCAAGCGTCCACCTTATTTGTATCTTTCTTCTCAATCAAGGAAAAGCTTTTTTAGGTGTTTTTATGTTCTAAAATTATGAGTTGTAAGCTTTTTATTATTAGGGGTTGTGTCTTATTTCTTATTTTATGTTTGTCATGTGAGTCGTATGTGTTGACCTTCTAATATAAAAGTTGTGTTGTGTCATTATAAGATGTTTTAACCTTTTTCTTTCAAGTTGTAAGATGTTTTGTTAATTTTGAAAGAAAGACGCTTGTTTGTTTGCAATCCTAGATTTTCCAAATTTTTTATTGCATCACAATCGCACATTAGAGAAGGCTTAAAAAAGTAGGAAGCATCGTAAACAACTATCTTAAGATGAGTACATCCAATAACTACGAAGAAAGTATATCAGGTAGAAACTATTTAATGTTCGCATGCATGAATGGGAATGAATTGTTGCCAGTTGAGGCCAAATATAAAGGTTTATATTGCTATGTAAAGAAATAGTAGACGTAAGCTAACATTCTTAGTTTTTACTAAGAAAAAATAAAAAATCAACTAGAACATTAACCGAAGGATTTAACAGGAATAAAGAACAAAGAAGAAAATAGACATTTTGACCATGAGGATTTTGGGAAAGGCTACACCTATAAAACAACAACAACATCAAATCTTTATCTCACTACACGAGGTCAGCTACATGAATTCTTTTTTCTCAATTGTAACCTATTAAGAGTCAAATTCTCATTTAAATTTAATTTAAAAAAGATCATTTTTAATACTTTCTAACCAAATCTTTTTAAGTATACCTCTATATTTCTTAACATAGGCCGAGTCTAATACATCTACTATCCTAACAGGGTCATCGGAAGGCCGAAGGTTTATGCGACAAAACCATCTAATGTGACTCTCTCTAATCTTATATGCCACTGGAGCTACTCCAACCTTTTCATGAATACACCTGTTTCGCAGTTTGTCTCTAAGCATAAAACCACTCATCCACTTGAGCATCCTCATCTCTGCAACACTTAATTTTAAGCTTCTCTTTTAATGGTCAACATTCTGCATCATAAAAAATTGCAGCACTCACCACCATCTTATGTAAAATATTTCCTTAAATTTGAAGGGTACTTTTCTATCATACAACAAAATCAATGCATTCCTCCTCTTCAACCATCCAACTTGAATTCTACTAATAATATCCTTATCTATTTCACCATTATTTTGAACAAAAGACCCGAGACATCTAAAACATACACTCTTTTTAATGATTTGATCACCCAATATCACAATCCCACCACTAGATCTATAATACTACAAAAATTACACTCCATGGTTTCAGTTTTTGATCACCCAATGCATTCCTCCACTTCAACCATCCAACTTGAATTCCACTAATAATATCCCCATCTATTTCACCATTGTTTTGAACAATAGACTTGAGATATCTAAAACATGCACTCTTTTAAATGACTTGATCACCCAATATCACAATCTCACCACTAGACCTAGTACTACTAAAATTACATTCCATGTATTCAGTTTTAGATCTACTAATCAAAAATCTTTAGACTCTAAAGTCTAAAGTTGACCTCCATAATTCAAATTTTCAACTCCCTCTCTAGTCTTTACCAACCAAAAGAATATCATCAACAAAAAGCATACACCAAGATACAACCTCTTCCAAATATCTAGTAAGAACATTCATGACTAAAGCAAAAAGATATGGACTTAAAGCTAATCCTTGATAAGTATAAAAAAGAAATAAAATTTTACAACTAAAACACAGAGGAAGTGCATAAGCATATAATAGAATTATAGAACTTTCATCACTTGATAAGGAGCCTAGCTTATTGTATTTGGCATCAAACAAGAGGCAAGCGGTGAAAATCTCTCAGAAAAGAAAAGTATTTTTCTGTATAAAATAATTTTTAGAATTATTGGAATATGACTTAAAAAGACACTCGGGCAAAAAAACAAAAGCAAAAGAATACTTAGTGGGTAAGTTTAAAAGATGCAAAATTAGATTATATAACCCTACAAGAAAACAAGGAGACTTTTTGCGGCTTCCGACTAGAGAAATTATAGACTACTTGACAAGGAACTAGTTTATTTCCTTCGACATTCAAACAGGCAAATCTCTCAAAAAAGAAATGCACATTTCTATATGAAATAATATTTAATATAAGTGGCATCAGATTAAAAAAAAAACATTCAGTAGAAATAAAATAGCAAAAAGAGAAATTAGCCGTAAAGAATTTATGGTGTAAAACATAGGCCATATCGCCCTTAAAGTAAACATACACATTTTCATGACATCCAACAAGAGAAACTTCGGAATTTTTTCACACAGTTTTTTTTCTGAAAATGCAAAGGAAATTAAGCATTTTTTCTGCATTGGGTTCACCTTTTTTTTCAAAATGTAATTACATTTAATTGTTCAAAGATTAGTAAATGCAGAAGGATTCAGTGTACTTTTTTTTAGCCACAAGTATTTTAGGGTTCATTTTCAAGAAACAGGTTAAAAGATCAAGCAGGCATAGCTTGACTTTTAAACACAATAAATAACCTTGAAAGTAGCAGGACTACATAGTCTAATGCATTTAAGCAGGTTTATCCATGACATAAGTAACACTACTGCAGAGTGTTGCAGAAATAATAGCCCAGAATAATGATGAAAATGCCACAAACACAGTCAAAGATTCGCTGCATTGCTTGGCAAATTATAGGCTAGTCACTTGTGGATCCATTTATAGGCAACAAAGGCATATCAACGATTATCTTTTACCGTACCTTGCGTGTTCTTGCTGCATCTTTTTCTCTCATGTTACTTTCCAACTGTAAACGTTCTTCTTGATCGCGGATCATAGCTTCCTCTGACTTAAGAACAATAATAAAGTTAATCATGCTTGTTCAATTGATGGGTAAAAAATTCTTAGATTAAGAACTAAACATAATAAAGGACAAAATGATGAAAATAAAAAATACATAAAACAAATAATATTAGAGGACATACGTCACCCATAAGCCTTAATGAGAAATATTCATGATTGAACCAAACTTGTTCAGCAGTGATAGAAATATTTTAAAAAAATAAAGAATGGTCCTTTAACATTTATCCTATATAACTTATAAAACAAATAAAAAATAGCCGGTCCAAGCCTGAGTGAGAAATTGGTAGTGGGCCTTGAGTAGACACCGGTAATTTAAAATAAATACAAAAACAAGATAAGGGCCCCAAAACACTTATCCCATGAACTCGCAAAATAAATCAAAAATAGCAATTAAACGTTCAAATCCTAATGCCACGGTGAGAATTGGTGAAAGCTAACATTATGTTTAAGTAGAAAAGAAGCAAATGAAGAACATAAGGAGCAAAGAACTAGACCAAAGAAATAATACATGATGAATAAAAAATAAAAATACTCTCAAGTCACAACAATATTATCATCACAATCACTATTATATCATGACATCATCTTCTAACAAATCAGAGGCCCCATTTAAGCCTGCACCCACCAAGCTCCTTTTTTAAACACGCTTCTACTCATATGACGCCAATCCCATCAAGGAGCCCCCAGTTTGCACCTACTACAAAACCTTCTCCTCACATGTAGCATTCCCGCTATGTCTGATCTAACGAGCTCCATCGCAACAATCCAGCAATCGAACCTAGGTTCAACGCAACGTTCAAAACAAGGGTTTGATTTAAGATTTAAATTCAAATTAACTCAAACCATTTTCTCATGTAACACGCTTCAACAAGCAATCCATGAATACAAGACGGATAACTTTGCTTGAAATGAACAAGCATATTTCTTTAAGAAAACAAGTAGCGAGCATATTTCTCTAATTATCTATATTATGATGCATGCAAAGTCAAATCTCCCAAAATTAGAGGTAAAGCAAAAAAATTAGAAGTAAAAAAATCACAATAATTGAAAGTAATATAATTTATTTTTATTAATTTATCAATAAGTTTTTTATTGTTGTATAATATAAGCTTATAATTTAGAATTTTATCAATCCAATTTATTTTTTAATCAAATAATTTTAAAATTTATTTAGTATTGAAAGATGGTGATGAGACCCGCAATGCTTTATGGTGCAGAATCTTGGCCATTAAAAGAGAAGCATAATACTAAGTTAAGTGATGCAGAGATGAAGATGCTCAAGTGGATGAGTAGATTTACCCTTAGAGATGGGATACGAAATGAGCATATACATGAAAAGGTTGGAGTAGCTCCAGTGGAAGATAAGATTAGAGAGAGTCATCTTAGATGGTTTGGTCACATAAAATGACAGCCTACCGATGATCCAGTTAGGAAAGTAGAGGTATTAGACTTAACTTATATTAAGAAAGGTAGAGGTAGACCTAAAAAGACTTGGTTAGAAAATATTAGAAATGATCTTTCTTTATTAGATTTAAACGAGAATTTGACTTTTAACAAGACACAATGGAGAAAAAGAATTAATATAGCCGACCTAACGTAGGAAGACAGGCTTGATATTGTTGTTGGTCGTGTTGTACTATTTAAAGGACACTTTTCAAGGTAGACTTAAATTTAATTGTTTACCAAGCGCTAATGTTAGAAAAATTTTACGATGCCAACATAGATACAAAACTTCAACATATTTTGCAAAAAACAAATGTATGATAAAATTGAAGATAATAAATATGAAGTCATTTTAATTAAGACATGAAAAAAAATAATTGATTAAGTTTAGAGGCGTTCATAAAAAGTGTGTTGTCAAACACCTTTCCTAGGAGAATCAAGACTCGTGCACAATTAGTTCAATTGCTCTCTACCAATTCTAGAGGAACAATCCATCACGCCACCAATTTTGACATTATAGCCCACACCAAGGATCAAGGCACTTCAATTCAAATGCCAATTCTAATTACACAAGAAAACATATATGCAAAAAAAGGAAAACAATACTCAAAACTCACTCTCTTTAAAAATTATTCATAGATCAAACTAAGTGAGGGAGGAGAATAATATAAAATTTGCATCGTTCAACCAGCAATGATGTAACCTCCTTCGACCATTAAATTTAAAAAAAAAAAGTGGCAATTAAAGGAATATGAAGTGATTAACTTGCCAAAAATCTCCAATAAAGCTTTAAAAGGTGGGGGGAAACAGAGGAATAAAACATCAAAAAATCAATCAAATTAATAAACAATGAGAATTAAAAAATAATTAATTAATAATAAATTAATAAAAAAATTTAGCAAAAATATAAATTATATTAAACAACAAACCAGTTGAGACTTCAAAAGTTAGTAATTTATTAATATAATTTTATATTTTATTTTAGGAAGGTGACAAGTGTATTTTTAATTATATTATAAAAACTATATGAATAATATAAAAATATAAATAATTTAACATTTAAAAACTATTGTTTTCCTTGGGTGGATTTTATTTGAGTGAAATATCAAACATCATTTTAATAGTAGCATAGTTCAAAATGCCTGAATGACTGTGATTTAGGGTGTAGTGTTATGCGCATTTTTAATAAAACCACAGATTATGATATATTTGAATTTGAATGTTTAACGGAGAAATTGATGATAATCTCAAAATCAAATCATGAAAGGGAAGATCAAATCAACCATCCCACCGTCGCACTTCAAAGAAGTTAATAAGAAAAAGCTACTTTTGCAATTTGGGGCACATACCATGAAGCTATGTTGCACGGATACGCCTATTTATGAGGCATGTTGTATCGGATACGGATACGCCTCCAATACGGCACAGATACATGTCAGATACGGCTATGCCGTGTCCAATTAAAATATTATTTAAATTTGATTGGACACGCGTATCGGATATGCGTGTCCTATTAAAAAAAATAGAGCCGCAATTTGCCCTATTCATTTCGGCTATCCGCTCGATATCCTTATTCATTTATGCGGCTTAAACATTTCAACGAGCTAGGTTTTTCGTTTCCACACTGGTGTTCGTCTTCTTCGTTATAGTCGAAGGAGCGACTCGACGACGCGAGCATAGAAGAGGACAGGATCATCATTCGTCGACAAAGAGGCTTGACGACACGAGCATTAAAGCCGACAGAATCCTTCGTCGACGAAGCGACTCGACAACACGAACACTCGAACGGTGAAGGCAACATGAGCATTGAAGGTTCGTTTTCTTCATTCTTCGTTTTCCTAATCGTAGGCTCGATACGGGAACTCGTTACCGCTCAGTACTCGGTACCGCTCGATACTGCTCGGTACCGCTCGGTACTGCTTGGTACTGCTCGATATCGGAACTCGGTATCGCTCGTTAATGCTCGGTACAGAGGGGTACCGAATGGTACCGAGCAATACCAAGAAGTTAGAGAAAACTTTAAAACAAATCTTATAATAAAATTTTGTTCCCGAGGCGCTGCCCCCAGAAATCTCAGCCAAGGGGCAGCGCCCCCTTAGACCCCCGGCAAAGGCGCAACATATCTATACTTTTAATTAAAAAATTTCATGTTTCAAATTCATGCGGATTAATTTGTGTCGATCCTTCGTAGGATAATGAGCTCTATTGGTGTGAGAATTGAGTCTACTGATGGTCCATCAGAGACAATTATTGAAGATAACAAACCTTTGTGGGGTTGTGTGACAAAAATAGGTAAAACGTCAGAAGGGGGTGACAATATTGCATTCAAATGCAATGTTTGTAATGCCACATACAAATGATCATATTATAGAGTGAAAGCTCATTTGTTGAAGATTAGTGGTCATGGAATTAAAGTATGCTCGAATATAAGCTCATCACAAATGGCTGAATTGCAAAGAAAAATCAGTGAAGCTAAACAAAGGAGTAAAAAAGAGCTTCCAAAACATATTCCACTTCCAAGCACTCATGATTCATATCCTTCATCATCTTCTTCAATTAGAAGTGATGACGGTACTGTTAATAAGGGGCCTTTTCGGATGGAGGAATTTGAACTAAAAAGAAGAAAACATGTTGTAGATAGTGCTTTAGAGAAAGCATTTAATTTACAAATGAAAGAATAACTAGATGGAGAAATAGCTAGAATGTTTTACTCAGCTGGACTTCCTTTTAAGCTAGCAAGAAATCCACATTACAAGAATGTCTTTACCTATGCATGCAATAATAATCTTACAGGATATGTGCCACCTGGATATAATGTCATTAAAACAAAGTTGTCGTAAAGAGAGAGGGATAATATTGAGAAGTTGATCGAGCCTACTAGAGGAGTTTGGAAGGAAAAAGAATTTACTTTGGTTTGTGATAGGTGGACAGATCCACAAAGAAGACCACTTATCAACTTCATGGTTGTAACAGAGAGCTATCATATATTTATCAAAGCTGTAAACTGTGAAGGGCAGTACAAGGATAAGTTCTTCATTTCTAATTTAATCAAAGAAGTTATCATGATGGTGGGGCCTTCAAACATCATCCAGGTCATTACTGATAATGCACCTATTTGTAAAGCTGCAGGTCTACTTGTAGAGTAAGCATATCCTCATATTTTTTAACATCATATATTGTGCATACGCTTAATCATGTATTGAAGAATATTTGTGCTAAGAATACTGAGGTAAACGAAATCACCAACAATGAATGTCATTGGATAATAGTGATTGCTGGAGATGCAGTTGTAATTAGAAATTTTATTATGAATCACTCCATGAAACTCTCTATGTTCAATGATTTCTCTAATTTGAAGATGCTTGCAGTTGCTGAAACTCAGTTTGCCTTGGTTATAGTGATGTTGAGAAGATTCAAAAAAATAAAAAATGGTCTTTAAGCTATGGTGATCAGTGACAAATGGTCCTGTTATAGAGAAGATGATGTTGGAAATGCTAGATATATAAAGGAGAAGCTTTTAGATGATCTATGGTGGGATGAGATTGAATACATCATAAATTTCACAGATCCAATTTATGAGATGTTGAGAGTAGCTGATACAGATAAATCCTATTTATATCTCATTTATGAGATGTGGGATTCAATGATTGCCAAAGTAAAAGAAATTATATATAGATAAAAGAGGCATAAAGACTCAAGCTTCCAGGATGTTATTTATGTTATTCTAAAAAATAGGTGGAGCAAAAGTAATACACCTTTACATTGCTTGGCTCACTCACTAAATCCTAGATAAATTTTAAAATTTTTCATTATTAATTCACAATTTGTTCTTAAGTAATTTCAACATTTTTTTATTATTTCATTTTAATATTTTTTGAACATATTCAACTAAAGAATGGCTTCAAGAGGATCCTCAATGAGTTTCTCCACAAAAAGATTTATAAATTTCAAATATGAAGACATGTTTGAAGCATTATTTTCCAAATGATGAGAGAAGAAATGTCAATATTGAGCTTGCTAAAATTTTTTGTTATTTAGAGGACTTTGGTGACCAAAAGTCATGCGTAATAGGTGGAGAATTGATCTGAAAATATGGTGGATTATACATGGAGCTTCAGCACCTCTACTTCAAACAATCGTCATAAAATCGCTTGGCGAAGTTTCATCCTCATCTTGTTGTGAAAGAAATTGGAGCACATACTCGTTCTTCCAATCAATGAGAGAAATAAAATTACTCCCCAATGGGCTGAATATTTAGTTTATGTGCATACAAACCTTCAATTTCTCTCAAAGAAAACTCCAACTTATATGGAAGGAGACAACAGGATGTGGGATGTTACTGGAGATGGATTTGAATCTCTTGAGGATATGGGAATATTAGAAATTGCTAATCTTTCACTTGATGAGCCTGGATTAGCTATGATATTTATTAAAGATGATATAGAAACTCAAAGACAAACCACTAAAGAAGCTAATCCTATCATTCCTTCTATTGAATAATTGAAATTTCATGTGCTGGACAATTTATCTTCTTGTTTTTGTTGTTGTACTAGACATTTAAATAATTAATGCTTACTATTTATAGCCGCATACAAAGACTGAAGAAAAAAAAGACGACAACTCTCACTGGGCTTACAAACGACCTCCCTTAAGGGGTAAAAATGAAAACACTAATAAAGCAAATACAACATGACATAATAATAACGAAAATAAATAATACAACTCAGAAATATATCGACTCAATCATGGTCGTAGATCGACGGCCACATCTCTGATAGACTTTCTACGCTCTGATGTCCCCATCATATTTTCCTTTCATAGTTTGCATTTCTTTTATCATAATTCATAGTTGTATTAACTCCTCTCCCCTTCAATCCAATTCTTTTTTATTAGGTTTGAACACCATGGTTGCGGCCCTTCCCAAGGAACTTTTATTTTATCCAGTGAACGTACGCTCCTCTACGTTCGGTTTGGGCAAAAAAAGCGCTTGTACCGAGTACCGAGTTGTACCGAGTTTTTTCAAAAAACTCGGTACAAGCACGTTTTTGCCTAAAACCGAACGTAGAGGAGCGTACGTTCACTGGATGTAATAAAAGTTCCTTCCCAAGCATACCCTTAATCCAACAACATTTTGGTGGATGCCTTCAAATACATTATTGGTTGATGGCTCTCATGGAATATTGTTCTATTCCATGATCATAACTAGTAAATTAGCCATAACTGCACTCCTTTTTTTAATTTAAAAATAAAGATGGATAGGCATTATCCCCCACCTTCTCAAACCCACCACCATCACCTTACATCTCTTATCTGAAACATTAGTTAAAACTACTAAAATAAAATTCATACCTCAAGATCATCATTTTCTGGAGATAAACGGCTTCGAACTTGTCTTTTCTTATCCAATTCAATAGCCTGCTTTAGTTAATTCCCAAAAATCAGCTACATGAAGATATTGTCTTAATGAGTGCTACAGTATAAAATTAAAAATGACAGCCACACCTCATCATCATCATCTCCATGAGATCCATGGTTCTTTCTGAATCGTTTTCTTCTATTATCATTTCCTTTTGTTGATGCATGCGAAGCACCTCCCATAGAAGCTTGATCATCTCTATCATCCTCATCATCAGCATCTAGAAGCTTGTAACTCAATTGCTTTTTTGCTAATTGGATGGCCTCTCTTTCCTCTTTGAGGTAACTCTGGAGAAAAATTGAAGCAAAACTAATATCAATATAAAGATCAAAATCAGGATTCTTGTTCCTTATGCAAATAAGTTCCTCATGCCAAACTAATATCAATGGATTGTTTCAAACAAATGCATTTACAATTTTAAATCAGAGAGGAAAAATATTGAAAATTAGAAAATAGAAACTCAGTAAACAGGACGTTCATGGGGTAAGAAGCAATTTTGTTTCAGACTACCGCTTTGAAATCATTCTGATGATTGCGAGCAATTTTGAAACTAAATTTGAAATTATTAGAATCGACACAAGCAGGCTTGAAAATCAAACTATTCATTTACACGTTATCTACCATGTTATTCTCTTAAGTCTAAGCATTGCACCATATGTCTATGTTATCAACGGCCATGTTTGCATTCATTTTTGTTTCCTGTTTTTCATTTTTTTGTTTTTCAAAAGCAAGCATTTGAATAAAACATGTTTGGCAACATGCCTTCATTTCCAGTTTTTGGAAACAAAATCGTTTCTTCCCTAAAGTCATGAAACAAGAAAACAACTACAAAGGGGCTTTCACATGATTTGGAAACAGGTCTTAAGTAGATATTTTTATTATTTAGACTAATTTGGATAATGAGAGAATAATTATCTTCTTTAGGGATTAACTAATGTTAAAATTAAGTTCCTTCAGGTTTCAGTGATGTTTAATAATGGTAACTAGGCTAGAATAGTTATTAATAATTACTGTAATTACATTAATTATTATTAACTATGGATTAGGGGAAAATAAAGATTAAGTAGAAGTTCTAATTCTGATTATTAGGTTATTTTATTTTAATTATAATAATTAAATTAATTCACTAATTAGCCGTATGATATTTAAAATATTCTGAATGATTAGAAATAAATTAGGATTTAATTTTTTTTATTAGTTTTAATTTATGGTAATTAAGAGTGAGACCATTTTTAATTGATAGTACTAATTAAAAATTAATGAATTATTAAGGCTAACTAAATATCAAGGTTTTTAAAATTGCACAATTTGAAGAACGACTCAGCCCAAGGTTCACAGGAAACAAAATGAGAAGTATGCACCATGCATGCCAATTAAAGCATACGCCTTAGTAGTAGTAAGGTATGCCTCCTGGCTAATTCATTAAGGATAGCCTTAATTTTAGGGTTTAGATTATTTAAAATTTTAATTTTTAATTTTAAAATATCAAATTAAACCTATTTGTTTAAACCTAAACCTATTTGTCAAAAAAAAAAATCTTATAAGATATTCGAAAGCCTCCTCTTGTCACAAGACAAGCCACAAAAACCTGCAAAGAACAAGCCAAAACTATTGCGCAACCACCGCTACACATCGTCGTGATGTCGTTGTTGCTATTGCACCATAGTTACACTGCCACGGCAATTGCACTATCAAAACTATATCGCTGCTGCCACTACACTGTCGTCGCCTCTATGCCAACATCTTTGTTCTTAATTCTTATATTCAGTAGCCCTTCTCTTTTCTTATCATTCCCTTGTTTCCTTGATAAAGTGATGGTTGATTTTAGTATGTTTAGTTTGAGCATGAAATATCATATTATATTATTGACTAGTGCAACAGCTCAAAATAAAAGAAACTCAAGAAAGACAAACATGCCCCTAGGGCTTATAAAGGACAACTCCCTCAAAAGAGGGTAAAAATGAAAATTCCATAAATAAAATAAAAAATACAATTAGTAAATTAAGATAAAGTGGAATGATATCGACCATTGATCTTCATCTCTTCCTCAGATAAGCGTTCACCATTGGATATCTGCATCATTTATGCATGTGTTCGCATACTTTATTGACTTTACAGACCAGTTCAAGTCAAGTTATTGTGAAGTATTGGTGAGTTAGCTGTATGGCAATGGAGTGTTGGATGGGGGAATTCATATTGCTTATTTGTAGTGCACGATATTTTAGAGGAGATAGGTGTCAGTGTAGACTTACAATCACACATGCTAGCATGGTCAAGAATGCCCACAACATACTGTGCTTGATTATAGTGGATGTCACAGAGAGACTATTGCATGTGTAAGCCGAGGAAGTGGGATATCGGGTGAAAATTCATGTGAAAAAGCCCCTTAAAGTTTTTATATGAGGGTTGTAATGGAGGTAGAGTTTGAGGATGCCAGTTTCCTCAGTAGAGCAGTATTTATAGAAAAAGGGCAAAGTTTTGGATGAGTTAAAAAGGCAGTTTTTAAAGGCTCGGCAGATTATGAAGAAGCAAACGGATGAACATAGGAAGGACATCCATTTTGAGGTAGTAAATAGGATATACTTGAAGCAATAGCCTACAGACAAAGGTCGGTAGCTCACGGGAGGAATGATAAGCTGACCCCAAGATACTTCGGCCTGTATGAGATATTGAGATGGTAGAGAAGATTAGAAGTAAAGATAGTGGAGCAGTGGCTTATCGATTAAAGTTACCCTCGACCGTGATTATACACCAAGTGTTCCACGTATCCCAGTTGAGGAGAACTATTGGGGATCAAGCGACTAGTTCAGAATTGTCAGAGACACTAACAGAGGAACTGGAAGTAAAGATGGAATCACTGAAGCTGAAAGGGCGACAAAGAGAAGGTGGATTCAAGAAAGTGCTGATAAAGTGGAAGAACCTACCAGACTATGACTCCACCTGGAAGCCATATGAGAGAGTGAAGCATCAATTTTCATCTTTCCACCTTGAGAACAATGTGTATCTTTCGGAGTGGAGTATTGATAGACCAATCATTAGACCGGTCCAACTTGGATCGGCCTTAGTCTACCAGTAGTGGAACACAAGTTCCGCCTTAGTCAATGTCGCCCCCTTTGGGGGTGGGGTCCAGCAACCAAATTAATGAGAGATTAGAAGAAAATATTTCAAATTGAGGGGTTGTTTTGCATTAACTATATTTTGTATGTTTTAAATATATGGTCTAACCTAGGATTAGGTTTTTATCTTGTATTTTCTGAAATATGGAGAGTTCTTTGGCTTTGTTTGGGCTCTAGTGATGTCTAGAGATTTGGGATAGTCGGATCCTCCTCTCAAATTGAGGATCCATTGTATCTTGTTGTTTTCTTTCTTTTGTTATCGGTAAAATCTTTTCTCATTAGTATTTTCCACCAAATTCTTCTTAATTTATAGTTTGAACCTGGTTGAAATTCAAAGTCAGCCAAGGGAAGTCACTTTCCTATCAGGTTCTTAATTATATAACAAGGCGAGTCTGTCTCAATGATGCATAGAAGACCAAGAATGAACTGCAAAAGCTAGCAGTTGATTCCTTGAATGACTATATGGATACTAAAACTCCAGATGAGTGTCCTTTAAAATGCAGGAATGTTGATGTACTACAACTCAATCATTACAATTCAACCTACAAACAAATAATTGGTCATATATCAATTATAAAATTCAAATCAGGCCACATCGAGGCTTAATCAAACCAATTGTCAAGCCCTTCTAGACCCATATCAACTTTGGCCGAATTCCCTTTTTCTTAGATTGATTAATCTTTATTTCTTTTTTGGATAATATTAACATTAAATTAAATTTCTAATAGGATTAGAATTGAATTCAAATTATTTGGCTTTACTTTTGTAACTCTATTTCTGCAAATAAGGATTAATATTTTTGTTCATTATTGACCATTGATGAATTATTGAATGAAATTTATTTATTAGATTAATTGATTGTTTTACATGTCTAAATTACTTGTTTATCACTCTTGTATTCATTAGTCTCTTTATCCTTATTTCAACCTTCCACTTCCATAAACTACCTTAATCTATACCTAGCTAATAAACTAAGTTGATGCTATTTATCAAATTATTATTCGAGGCGTGATATGTTAAAAAAGTGTTATGAAAATAAGTGAAAAGACTACTGAAGATATTCCATGCATTTTTTAGATATAATTCAAAAGAGAGAAATTTTAGATGAAAATTAAACCTATGAGCTTGATAAGCTTATAGACCTAGGTAGATTCCTTATTGGCTTGGACAACCTATAGCATTAAGTTTACTAAACACAATGGTATATTTAGTCAGGTTTATGCAAAAAATTAAAAATAAAACCACAATTTAGACCGTTTTAATTGAAAAACAATGGTGTCCGTGCGTTGGGCTAACAAAGCATAGCCCAACCAACTAAATTAGGGTTTAACCACAAACCCCCAACCAATAACTAAGTTGGGATAGGCTTTAGCAAGGCTTTTGACTCACTCTATTGGACTTGAATCATACCCGCCTCTAAAATGCATATAATTCCATTACTTATCTTCTAAAGCAAAATAGAAACAGTTCAAAATTAGCCCAACCAGCAGACATTTATTAACTAGTTTTCTACATTAATTTTGTGTATAACGTTTGTCTCCATCCTTTACATCCTCCCAAATTTAAACGAGGCATGTACATAGCAAGCATACATGCAGAATAGCAACTAATGCTGAGAATTTCTTAGATAACTTGATTAAACTCCAATAATACTCTGTCAGAATTTTGATCTTTAAGAAACAAAACAGAAGACAAATAAATGCATCAAGTTTTATAAACAAATTTATACACAAGATCAAGAAATTAATGACAGTAAATGTATATGATTAAACTTAAAGCCTGGCTTTATAATGCATTTCAACTTTTTTGCTTTTTCAAAAATTGACAAAGCAACATTTTGATTTGAGCGGAAATAGGACGAAGACGGTGCTTAACCAAACAGGCACCCCATCCACAGTTTCATGACCATGAGTAAACACACTTGCTGAACAAATCACATATCTGTGAGAGTAAAGATGATTTTATTCGGTAACATGGAAAACAAGACAACAATCAAGATTCCTAAATGACGGCTAAATTCTTCTTATCTAATTTAGCCGAATCAAGCTTCACTAAAGTTCAAACTTGCCTGAATTCAACAAATATATAATCAAACACGCATCAACATAAAAATACCTACTTAACTAAGGTTATTAGTTGGATGAAATTTAAGATACTTGTGGATTCACCATCCTGTTTTTGAAATAATGAATGTTATATCTAATGTCTGATTGCATATGCTGGAACTCATCTCTCTAAAATTTCCTTGTTTTATATAACCAGAGCAGTTACTGCCCAATTGAAACTTACTGAAGCCCAACTGAAAATCAACAAAATTATTAGAAGATTGGTCAAATGTTTCTAGAACTCGACTGACATTGCCAGTACTCCGCAAGAACTTGTTGCAGTCTTACTGGAGTGGGAACAAATTGTTCATAACATCATATCCAAGTCAGGCAAGGCATTTGAAATACAAAAATAAGATATTTGTGCAAGTAAACTTTACATCCGTCCCAAGGTATCATTTCCAATACATCCGTGGGGGAGAAGCTATGGGAACGATGGAACCTGTGACTACGTAGGATTTTCTTGAAAGCACTATCAACCAAAAGTAAAACAAACTTCCAAAACTTGACATTGCTTTGGTAGAACATACAAATCTCTAATTAAAACTTCTTTAACAACTTACACATTCTTGACAAGGCTAATACTTCGCAATATCCATAAAATATAAACTCAATTGCAAGCTCAGATAAAATGAAAAATTGCAAAAAAAAATTGTGCAGCATCAAAGACAACGACGGACCAAAATTCTAAAAAAAAGTTCAGAAAAAACTTACACTTAAACTAGATTGTTTGTGAGGAACTTTGTCAAATATCTCTTCAGCAAATAATCGAGTATCTTCCGAGGAGGACAGGCCATATTCCACAAGCTTGCCCACGAGTTCAGTAGGTGAAGACGACTCTTTGGCTGAAAAGCAAGCATCATCTCATTTGGGCAATAAAAATGAACAAAAAAATCCTTTTGAAATAAACATCATTTTGAGGGTAAACAAAAAAAAGCAAGTATGGCATAATCCATCCTCCTTGTTAAACATTAAAAACAGTGAATATTGATACTTACATAGCCTGATAACATATTGAACAACCAAACTCTTAGAGTATCCCATTAGTGACATCAACTTGTCCGAAACCCAACTCTTTAGGTAGACTTCATCAGCCATGGTTAGGATTCACTGCCTAAGAGGAAAAAATAGACAAACACAGTTATATCAAGCTTTGTTAGAGAAAGTAGCCTTTACATATGAACAAGAAGAAGTAAACCACAAATCACAGGTGTATGAATAGAACTACAATAATTATCCATGGAATAAAATATGCATTGCACTTTAGGCAAGTCAGGCTTAAAGTTCCGCTAAATCCCGGTAAATCCTAATCCAGGTAGAAGTCGGATTTACGGGATTTGGCCGAAGAACCGCGCGAAAGGGAGAAAGTTACCTTCACAGCGAGCGAGAGGCAGCTCCCGTCGTTGCTTCAGATCAAAATGTTGTAACGTCCGATCCGACGGGAAAGGAACGTCGTCGAAGGAGCGAAGTCGAACAGCAACGAAGTAGCGAAGTCGAACAGCAACGAAGGAGCCGAAGAAGCGACTCGTACAATCTCAACACCTCCTGCGAAGCAACGAAGGAGCCAACAAGCGACTCGTGCAATCTCAACACCTCCTGCAAGCAACGAAGCCGAACAACATGGACGAATAAGAGAAGATTAAAAGCAAACCCTAGGCGCTTTCATTCGTTTGCTTAATTAATATAATTTAAAATATTAATAACTAAGTAAATTAATTAAATAATTAATAGTAGAATTAGTGTATAAATTAATTGTCTAATTTAAATTAATAAAATAGTTAGTAATATAATTAGTAATTATAAATTAATGTAATTATCTTATACATTATTAAACATATAATTAATAATATAAATAATAGTTAAATAATTAATGAGCATTAGAATTTTTAAGTGAAAAATGAGATAATTAATAATAAAATTTATAATTAAAACTAATAAAATAGTAATTAAATTATTAAATAAATAATTAGTAGGAATATTATTTAAATAATTAGTTATTTCAAAATAATTAGTTAATTCAATTTTAAATCTCCAACCGTTTTAAATCCTATTATCTCTTGCCAAACATCTTTCTGGATTTAACAGGATTTAAAAATTGTCATACCAAACACAATTCAGGATTTAAGAGCCCAAGATTTACTAAATCCGGATTTACAGGATTTAGTAAATCCTACTAAAATTTAATCCAATCCTATACCAAACACCCCCTTACAGTGAGGAATGGCCGGCCGGCTGAGATTCGCTTGAGAGGAGTTGCGCCGCCCGAAGTCGCCTGAAGAGAAGAGCCGCGCCCGTCGCTTGCGTTCGCTCCAATTTGTATTCGCGGGAGACGAAAACGAAACAGAGGAATTAGGGATTCGGGTTATTTTAAGTGCTAGGCGCGATTTTTTGGGTGTTAATTTGGCAAATTATTGCATCCGTTCGTGAGATGCCGAGGTTCGTATATTAATAAAATATTATTTTAAATTAGGCGTAGGTAAAGCGCTAGTCAAAAACGTAAGTAAAGCACAGATAAAGCGAAAGTCAAAAGCGCAGGTGACGTGGCAAATTTTTATTGGATGTGCAAACTTATTTTCCGCCTCCGATGACCGGATGCAATAATTTGACGTTAATTTGACCGGTTAAAACCGGTGCCAAAGAATTGTTTTGGCAGCGGTTTCAAAACTGCTAGAAAAAAATGATGTGAAAACTGCTATTTTTTTATAGTGAACTTGAATACGCCTAGAGATTCATGTATGATCAAGATAATTTTTTGTGACGAATTAAGTATAAAATTAAATTTATTTCTTAAAATTTATGTACAATAAGAAGAAATTCATTATATGACCTCCATATATCATTCTTTGTTCCTTTTCTGTAAAAGAATGAACTCAAAATATAAATAAATCTAACTTCTAATTTGCCTCATTCAGTATACATTTATATCAAGCAAGTGAACATATATTATATGCTTGAGGTACAACATCATGTATCAACGCACGTGCATTATGGATTTCTATTATATATAATTTAAATGTGTATCATACATAATTCTATCAATTTATTAGTCATATCAGTCTAATTATATGCATATATCAATCATATATGCATCATATTCATATCAAAGTATATTATACCACTTATGCAATTGATCATTTATGCTTATGTTATATGCAAATGTGTAAGCAAGGCAGGTAGGGTTGTCAATATTTAACACGACCCGAAAATCCAACTCGAACCTGACACGAAAATTTTGGGTTTGGGTTGACCCCAGAACCGGGTTAGGTTCGAGTTAGACTTTTCGACCCGTTTCAAAAATAGGGTCGGGTTCGGGTTGACCCGGAAACCCGAAAATAAAGCGATTAGACCCGCTGATCGCCCTGACAGCAACTGCCAGCGTCCACGTCGGTCTGCCCGCCAAGCTGCTCGCCTGCCCCTCTGACGGGCTGAATCTTACCCGCTGTCGCGTCGCATGACACAGGTCACATCGCCGCTGCGACGCTGTAGGCGGCGTCTATGGTCTACGGGTCTAGCACACGAAGTCGCGAACTGTCTAGAATGAGAAATAGTGAAAAACGAATGATGGATTTACAGGATTTGGCTGAGTAAGCGCGAACGGACGGCTGATTTTCGAGTTTTGGCTGAGTAAGCGCGCGAACAGAAGATGGATTTACGAGATTTGGATGAGTAATAGTGCGAACGGAAGAAATTTTTTTAACGTTGACTCGATTGAAACCGGGTCGTGTCGGTTGACCCGAACCCGAAGCGGGTCGGGTTCGGGTCCTAAAGACCGACCCGTTTGCAAAATCGGGTCAGGTTCGGATTGACCCGAATAATGCCGGGTCAGTTTCAGTTTCAACCCGAATCCGACCTGTGACCCGAAATTGACACCCCTAAAGGCAGGACATCTTACTACATGTGGTCACTCATGAAGCTAAAGTTGGGGCCTTGGCAGCACATGTTATAATCCTTAAAATTTAAAAGATATGTTATAAATCCAAATCATAAACTACCTTGGTCATAACATCAATATTTTTGGGCCTAATAATATTTTTTTTTTTTTTTTGATATTGTTACAATTCCTTGATAAATTGGCACATGTCAATACAATAGATTTTTTTTTTTTTTTTTTTTTTTTTTTTTGAATCATTAGGTATTTGTTTTATAAACATATTTTATCAAAGCATTTTAGACATGCTTAACTAAATTATGACCATATTTCTATAATTTTTGAATCTCTATATTTGAATATATAAATAAATTTTAGGCTAAAATTGAATAATTGAAATACGTCATTTGAATATTTAATTTAAAAAGTCTAAAACCATAATGGCTTTATTAAATGCCATTTCCATTTCACGAAGCAAGGGAAGTTCTTTTGGATTAACAGAGAAGAAAGGAAAAAATTAAAGAAATATTTAAAAGTTGAGCCCAACTCGAACACCCCCTGATTCGAACTCGACTTGATTCATTGCACCCCTACTTGATATTACTAATGTTAACACCAAATGCCAAACTCCTTAGACATTATTTAAAACAAATACACATATTTGTGTTAGATCAAAGTCATGAAGTTATAGAATTCTATAGAAAAATATAAATATTTGAATTCTCTTTCTATTAAGATAAAATACACTCAATCATCGGACATATAATACACTGAATGAATTACAGACTAATGCAGCTCAAGGTTTTTTATAGAAAAAATACTTTGTAAAAGTTTTCAATTTTACTGTGAAATGTCTTTGCATCCACGAACAACCAGAAAGAAAAAAACCCTCCTAACAATTAAAATAGTAAAATTTTATAGCAAAAATTTCTTAGAAGAATCATAGAGATGCATACATTTATCCGATGAAAAAGAGCATGCTAAAATAATGAGAAGAAGTGTGAAAGTAAAAGTCAGAATTGCTTCAAAATGGAAAGAATAACATATTGAACAATTTTTTTTGGTATTTTTTGTTCATCGGCATCAACTCTGCAATGATTTACCACAACATCATCTTCCATCCTTCTATTTCTTCACCAAACTTTGAGGACAGTCTTCTTATGGTAAGAAAACCAGAGCCTTAAAATGGGAATAGGAGCATTACCTCTAAATTCAATCCACTCAACAAAGATAGTTGACATCCTTTCAATTAGGGGTGTCAAATCGGGTCGATGGGCCGGATTTGGGTTGAACTCGAGTTGACCTGGCTACGAACGGGTCAACCCGAACTGTTTTTACAAACATGTCGGCTATTTCAACCTTGTCCCAACCCACGCGAGTTGCCGGGTTGACATGACTTGACCTGGATTTGCAAGATTTAGTTGAAAAAGAGCGAGCTAAGCTCTCGTCGTCGATCGCTACTTCCAATTCTGGCGGCAAAGCAGCGGCAACAATGACGAGGTGACTCATGAGAAGTGTTGACCTCATTTTTGTCCTGATTTGTCCTCGACTGTGTTTGATAGTGTTGATCGAGCCTCGTCAAGCCCGATTCCATTCGAATCGACATTAATTTAAGTTTGATTTATTTATCTTGTTTTATTGAATTAATTTTGGTCGAGTCGAGGCGAGCTCGAGTTAACCCGGATCGAACCAGACCTGACTCAATTTTGAACCTGATCTTAGTCCCTTGGGTCTAGCTAGGTCCTAATCAAAATTTGATTGACTTTCCAAGCCAATTTGAATCCCACGGTCGGATCAAGAATTTGATCGAACGGCTCCGATCTCCCCTCTCTCCCTCTAGTGCCCTAACCAAGGCCAAAGCCTCTATCTCGCTGCCCCCTGGGTGTTCGTTCGAGAGAAGGGGGAGGCAAAAAAAAAAACCCCTCCAGCTCTTAGTTCAGGGCGAAAATCCTCCCCAACTTCATATCCCCCTCTCTCTCTCGACTTCTCTCGGTTCGCAGAGATCAAGAGGCTGGAGCCCTTTTCTTAACCTCTCAGCTCTCGGTTCGCAAAAGCATGAGGAGCTGAAGCTCTTCTCTCGGGTGTCTTGGCTCAGGCGAAGCCAATCCGACCTCCAGGCGCCGAAACCCCCAGTGCCGAGTGCCCTTCCATGTTCGCAGGCCAGCCGACGTCGAGCTCCCTTCATCTCTCGGATTCACATGCCCAGGACCGAACCCGACACTGGATTCGCCGGCCTCTCTTGTGCAACCCGAAGCTTCTACTTCTTCCCTAGGGCAGGTGATTTCTTTATTTCTTCTTCTTCTTTTTCACATATTTTCTTCCCTTTCTTTGGGGACGTGGCAACGAGTTTGGTTTCAGATTTCTCACTGTTTTGTGCTCCAAACTATTTTGGAAAAAGGGTTAGATGTAGATTTTCCCTGTCTTTATGCCTCAAACTTTTTTGGGAATACATTGAATACATTTTTTTAACTCGTTTAGTGCTCCGAACTATTTTAAGAATGAAATATATGCAGATTTTTGTTCATCGTATACTCTAAGTATTTTTGGAGATGAGTGTCGGGAAGTATTCATGTCTTTTTAGGATGAACATTCATGAACATTTAAAAAATTGGACTAGACTAAACGGTTCAATCATGAACATGTCATATGCTCGGTCCAGCTCATTATAAAATCTGCTTTTGCATTTTACCAAGGTGAATCGGCCAAAACCACTAGTTCAACCAGTAAATTGGTGAACTGGTCCGTGTTCCTTTGAGCTGGCATGTTCAAATAACCATTTAATAATTAATTAATAAATTTAATATATTTAGAATAAAATATTAATTTTAAATAGATTAATTTAAATTTAATTTACTTTAATATTTTAATAATAATTAAATTCTTAAAAAAATTATTTATCAAAGAAATTACTACACCACTCCATGCGAATTGTTACCATACAAACACAAAAATGATATGAATAATACAAAGAGAAGATTTTCAAGTATTATGAAACTAAATAAGTTAAAGTTATTAAATGTACAACACATATAACTACATATTTTAAAACTGTTTTTAAATAAATTTTATAATGTAAATAATATTTATTTATTTATACAATACAAAAATTAGTTTTTTTATTTATTATTAATAAATTATATAGCTTGAATTATTTATAGTGCAAATTTATAATATAAATTTAATACATACTCTATAGGTGTAAACATATAACATAATATAATAATGACTTACATTAAATTTATAAGTTAATATGTTAATTAAATTTAAAGATTTAAGATATTTAATATTAAAATTCTAAAATATATTATTAATGTCTGAATTTAGTTTTTTTTTTTTGTCAAAAGTGTATATTATTATATGATTATTGTATTATTATTATGTTATTTAACTTACTTAAATAATTTTCATATTTATGACATTATCCGTTTAAATCGTCGGTCCGCCCTGGTCGAACCAACGAACCTGAACATTTTCTTCTTCGATTCTAGACCATTATATCAAAATTTCAATCATGCTTAGAGAAGCTGAAATCTAAAATCTAAAGGGCTTATTCTCTTATGGGCATGTTCATCAATTATCAACATTAGCTTCAACAAATTGATTAGTCAAGCTTGAGCATCAATACACAAAGAACAAATATATTTATAATCAGTATAAAGGGGAAATTTTGGGAAGAAGCAGCTTATATGAGACATTTAAAGATTCGAGCAGTTTAAAAAAAATAAATAAAAAAACAACAAATGCTCTCCTTTGAATGCGCCTAAAAGGTTCGCGCATTCCTGAATGCGGAGTATAGTTCAGCGCATTCTGCGGAATGCGCTTAACTGAACCGCACATTCCGCCCGATTACCATCCTGGGTGTCAATAGATGGGTTTTTTTGGATTTCAGCGGAGGCACCGGTGCGTAATTAAAGGCGGGATTAATAACTGATGGTTGGACGCTGGGGCAGTCGAGCAAGTTTTTTTTATAAATACCGTTCACAACTGAACGGAATGTCAGAATGCATCCCAAAATTTCGCCTTCATTTTTTCTTTGCGCCTTCTCCTGCTTTCGTGCTCATCTAAGAGGTGAGTGAAGTGTTTTTTTTTTTCATATTATTTTCTGTTAAAGCAGTCTTGTGAAGTTGTAAATTTTGTTTGTATTTATTTTAAAAGGAATTTGTATTATTATGACGTTTTGTTAGATATAGTTTCCTTGGTTTAATTTTTTTGAGTTATTGTTTAGCAGTCTTAAGTATGAACTTTAAATTGTGTAACACAGATGAGATTCTAGAAGCAAAAGCAACAACAAATGAAATTTTCAGATGTCTTCTTCATACTTGGGGGAAGACGAGGACGTCATCCTGTGGCATGAACATGATGATATTATGAAATTAAAGCAATATAGGTCTGGCTTTGAACTTCGAGGGGTTAGTTGGAAATTACTACAAGATAGATTTTGCGGCATGGCGGCCACCTAGTATCATTAAATTTTCTAAAGAGTCGTATTCGAGAGCTTGGTTGTGCAAAGACGGTACATTTGAGCCGGAAATGGGAATATCGATACTTGATATGGATCACTGTATTCTATATCATTATTGGTGCCCTAAAGCAGATGAATGACTCTTATGTAACTACAAACTGCTAATTCAATGTTGTCAGGATGGCAAGGAAAACAAATTTTTAGCTGCCGAAGATTGGAACCACCTTCAACACGGATTTATGTATCACTTCAAATGTTGTCCAACGCAAACACAACTACAAGCTCGTGTACGACATTTGCATAAAAAATGACTAGGGTGTGCACTAAAATGTATGAAGATATTATTGGTTGATATGTAAATATTTTATTTGTTTTATTTACTTCACATAAAACTAGGCTTTACAGAAATACTTGTACTATTTGCATATATCTATAAAACCAGTGCATTCTTATAAGTACATAAATTATATATATATATATATATATATATATATATATTACAAACACAACTATCTCTCAACCAGCATTATTCGTCATCTTAAGAAATTATACATATATTACAACTAAATTAACTTTAAATATTATATTATATTTCAACTTATATTTCATTGAAAATTTCAATTTCTTCATGACTATTTCTATTACAATTCTTTTTCCTAAAGATTAATTATTTGGATAGACTCAAATTTATTTTAAAGATCACTAATATAAAATTTAAAACTATTATAATCATTTTGCATAAAATATAAGTGATAAATAAAATAATCCCTTTATATTATCTTATCTAATTTTCATTTCAATTAGGGAAAAACAAATGTATAAAATTTCTACATTTTTGAAATATTTTTACAATTATTAAATTATATTAAACATGAGAAAATCTACAATTTGGCCAATATTTAAATTTTTTTTTAATTACAACTAAGAAACATTAACAAAAAATAGACGGCCGGGAAGGGGAGGAACGGTTAGGCATTAAGGGGGGGGGGGGGGGGGGGGGGGGGGGGGGCAATTGTCCCCCTTAAATTTTTTATTTTTATTATAGATGGGCCATTTGGTAACTTAACCCCTCTAAAAAATTTATTTTGCCGGTTTGCCCCCCCTTTGCCCTAACCAGCCGAAGTAACAACCTAAAACAGCGAACTAAATTCGTGCAAGACGGCGATTCGGCGATACTCGAGAGGGAAGGCTTCGCAGCTTATTCACGCAAGACGGCGAGAGGGAAGGGTCCATTCGTGATTCGCGACTGCATCTGTGATCTGGCATCGGGAGATCTAGGTAAGTTGAGAAGCGATTTTTGATCTTCTAGATAATGGCTGATGACGGTCGGGGATTTACAATCTACCCTAATCTAATATGTAAATTTCCTTTATAGCAATAAATTCCGTATAAATGTTTTAATTTTCAACATCTCAATAAATCAACTATTATAAATATTATATTTAATAAACTAAAATTTTATTTTCCAAATTACCTCTAAAACTCTACAACCAAAGTCCACTACAGCATACTCCTACTCCCAACCAAAAAAGTCAGAATATAACACCTGCTCTCTCTACACTTTCTAATTTGGCAAACAACAACAAAACATGGAATAACACGCAAAACATTTTTTTTTTTTGGGACATTTAGGTCATTTATGGAAAACTCACACACACAACGCATACACAAAGACTCGAACCCATGATCTCTTAGTTGAAAGCATAAGCTCTCAACCAACAGGCCAAAGGTGAGATGTGTATAACACGCTAAACTGAAAACAGAAAATTTTATTTGCACGGATTACCATACGAACTTGAAAAAAAAACAAACAAACAAACAATGCGCTCAACATGATCGCGCATTCAAAATATCAAAGAATGCGCCAACCAATCGAGCGCATTTGCTGTTTTTTTAAATTTTTTTAAAAATCTGCTCAAATCTTTAAAAGTCCCATATAAGCTGCTGCTTCCCAAAATTTGGCCCAATATAAATAAGAAGCCTTATCACAAATTCACATATGTAACAACTAAATTTACATGACATCATCGCACTTTTTTATCAACATCATTGGATACTTTCTTGCAGTCTTGTAGATACCTACCTATACTTTCAAGACTGAAGTATCTTCTTCATTGAAGTTTCTTGTAATTTTTATGAAAGTAAATTCAATATTGGTTGCAATAATTCTAATGGTATCAACAACAACATCAATGCTTGACATTATGGGTGTAAGTGAGCCAAGACGGCTCAAGCTCGGCGAGTTTATGAGCTTGTGAGCCGAGCTTATTAAGCCACGAGCTCGAGCTCGAGCTCTTTTATTAGACAAGCTCGAGTTCGAGCTTAACGAGGCTCCGCTAGAGAGCCGGTTCGAAATTATTAAATTTAAATACTTTTAAAAAATTAGTATTAATCCCACCACGAGTATATTTAAAATTTCTGGGTCATGTGTATTTCGAGAATTCTCGGCATGATTCTCAAATCTCAATCCCAGCGTCTCTCTCACTCTCTCTCTCTCTCTCTCTCTCTCTCTCTCTCTCTCTCTCTCTCTCTCTCTCTCTCTCTCTCTCTCTCTCTCTCTCTCTCTCTCTCTCACACACACACACACACACACACTCTTGCCGCAATTGTAAAAACCAATAAAAAAAATTTCTAGGCAGCCGCGCGTTGAAAGTTGGAAGGTCACGAGTTCCACCATAAACGAGTTTGAGCCTGATTTTTGAGCTCTACTCGAGTTCGAGCTTAAGCTCAATATTTAAAAGTTGAGCCCAACTCGAACACCCCCTGATTCGAACTCGACTTGATTCATTGCACCCCTACTTGATATTACTAATGTTAACACCAAATGCCAAACTCCTTAGACATTATTTAAAACAAATACACATATTTGTGTTAGATCAAAGTCATGAAGTTATAGAATTCTATAGAAAAATATAAATATTTGAATTCTCTTTCTATTAAGATCAAATACACTCAATCATCGGACATATAATACACTGAATGAATTACAGACTAATGCAGCTCAAGGTTTTTTATAGAAAAAATACTTTGTAAAAGTTTTCAATTTTACTGTGAAATGTCTTTGCATCCACGAACAACCAGAAAGAAAAAAACCCTCCTAACAATTAAAATAGTAAAATTTTATAGCAAAAATTTCTTAGAAGAATCATAGAGATGCATACATTTATCCGATGAAAAAGAGCATGCTAAAATGATGAGAAGAAGTGTGAAAGTAAAAGTCAGAATTGCTTCAAAATGGAAAGAATAACATATTGAACAAATTTTTTTGGTATTTTTTGTTCATCGGCATCAACTCTGCAATGATTTACCACAACATCATCTTCCATCCTTCTATTTCTTCACCAAACTTTGAGGACAGTCTTCTTATGGTAAGAAAACCAGAGCCTAAAATTACCTCTAAATTCAATCCACTCAACAAAGATAGTTGACATCCTCTTTCAATTAGGGGTGTCAAATCGGGTCGATGGGCCGGATTTGGGTTGAACTCGAGTTGACCTGGCTACGAACGGGTCAACCCGAACTGTTTTTACAAACATGTCGGCTATTTCAACCTTGTCCCAACCCACGCGAGTTGCCGGGTTGACATGCCTTGACCTGGATTTGCAAGATTTAGTTGAAAAAGAGCGAGCTAAGCTCTCGTCGTCGATCGCTACTTCCAATTCTGGCGGCAAAGCAGCGGCAACAATGACGAGGTGACTCATGAGAAGTGTTGACCTCATTTTTGTCCTGATTTGTCCTCGACTGTGTTTGATAGTGTTGATCGAGCCTCGTCAAGCCCGATTCCATTCGAATCGACATTAATTTAAGTTTGATTTATTTATCTTGTTTTATTGAATTAATTTTGGTCGAGTCGAGGCGAGCTCGAGTTAACCCGGATCGAACCAGACCTGACTCAATTTTGAACCTGATCTTAGTCCCTTGGGTCTAGCTAGGTCCTAATCAAAATTTGATTGACTTTCCAAGCCAATTTGAATCCCACGGTCGGATCAAGAATTTGATCGAACGGCTCCGATCTCCCCTCTCTCCCTCTAGTGCCCTAACCAAGGCCAAAGCCTCTATCTCGCTGCCCCCTTGGTGTTCGTTCGAGAGAAGGGGGAGGCAAAAAAAAAAACCCCTCCAGCTCTTAGTTCAGGGCGAAAATCCTCCCCAACTTCATATCCCCCTCTCTCTCTCGACTTCTCTCGGTTCGCAGAGATCAAGAGGCCAGAGCCCTTTTCTTAACCCCTCGGCTCTCGGTTCGCAAAAGCATGAGGAGCTGAAGCTCTTCTCTCGGGTGACTTGGCTCAGGCGAAGCCAATCCGACCTCCAGGCGCCGAAACCCCCAGTGCCGAGTGCCCTTCCATGTTCGCAGGCCAGCCGACGTCGAGCTCCCTTCATCTCTCGGATTCACATGCCCAGGACCGAACCCGACACTGGATTCGCCGGCCTCTCTTGTGCAACCCGAAGCTTCTACTTCTTCCCTAGGGCAGGTGATTTCTTTATTTCTTCTTCTTCTTTTTCACATATTTTCTTCCCTTTCTTTGGGGACGTGGCAACGAGTTTGGTTTCAGATTTCTCACTGTTTTGTGCTCCAAAACTATTTTGGAAAAAGGGTTAGATGTAGATTTTCCCTGTCTTTATGCCTCAAACTTTTTTGGGAATACATTGAATACATTTTTTTAACTCGTTTAGTGCTCCGAACTATTTTAAGAATGAAATATATGCAGATTTTTGTTCATCGTATGCTCTAAGTATTTTTTGGAGATGAGTGTCGGGAAGTATTCATGTCTTTTTAGGATTAACATTCATGAGCCTTCTATAAAGCATCTTTAGAAAATATGAAATTGGAAAGGCTGTTGGAGTGAAATCATGACAAGTATTCACATACCTCGCAAAAGGTATTTTGGGGATAGATTAGAGAATTTTCATACAACCAAAATATGAGTTTGCACATGGATTTGAATGTAGTCTTGCTTCCTATGGACTGAAAGAATTTGCTTGGATATTAAAAAGAGTGAAATTGCATTGAATCTTTTTTATCTCTTTTGCATCGAATGTTGGGTGAGAATAAAAATGAGTTGGAAGCATGTTTAGTTCAAAAGAAATTATGGCAAGTGATAAAATACTTTTATTTTATTATTAAAATTTGGTTTCCCTCTCACTAGTTTGAATTATATATAT
This sequence comes from Dendrobium huoshanense, assembly GCA_016618105.1. NCBI lineage: Eukaryota > Viridiplantae > Streptophyta > Magnoliopsida > Asparagales > Orchidaceae > Dendrobium > Dendrobium huoshanense. The sequence continues at coordinate 20,560,400 of CM028359.1, read as the reverse complement.
ATATATATATTTATATATAATCACATTAGTTAATGTGATTGGAAAGAAATTTATGAACGGTGTCATGAGATTGCAAGTTTAAGAGATGATATCTTTTGCTTATATTTTTGCCAACTCTTCAATAATGTGTAGTTGATTTTGAGATTTTAACAAATTGATTATATGTTTAGCTTAAAATAGGATTAGTGAATTCGATCTGACATAAAACTATTGTGTTGAGAAATATTCTGGATTGTTCAGAAAGAATTTGAGCCTCTTTGAAAAGTTTTATCATATGCTTTTGTGAATCTGAAACATCACTAGTTGGGTTATTGGAGACGTGTTTTGCTATAAATTATTGAAGGATTTTGATGTCCTTCCATATTCTCTTAAATCTCATTTCTTCCCTACTTGCTCAAATCTTATGAAAGGGGCAGTATTGGCAATTGTGTTGGAGTCTAAGTGGCTTTTTTTATATATATATATTTTTTGACTTTTGGGCTTGTTTTAAGTTTAATAAAAAGTGATTTGTTTAAGTTGGAAAATGATACATGTTGCCGTTGAAGTATGGTTTCTAATATTTAGGGAAGTGCTTCAAGGTGAAAGGTTTCATGAGTTTGCTTCATGTGAAAGTTTTGTAAGTTGCTATATTATTGGAAATTTTACGAAAGGCTTTGTGAATCATTCATTTTACCTTGAATTTTATTATGTGATTTGTGAATGTTTTATGATAGAGAATCTCATGAAGTCTTCTTGTTAGAAGATTTACATGAATTTACCCCACACCAAATTTAAGAAAAGCACTTGATTGATTTTGTGTCAAAAAGAGTTTTTTGGTGTTTCGTTTTCTTTTTGATAAGGGGTTTTATGTGTCGTTTCACTTGTGAGTTTTCGTAAGTTATTTTGGGATCAGTAATTTTCGTGAAGCGGATGTGTTGGGAAATTTTCTAAATCTTTCTTTTGGGATGAAGGGGTCTTTCTTTTATGAGTTGTTTCTCTTTTGTTAGTGTTTGCCTTTAAAAGATAAGGTTGGAAGAATATGACGGTTGGAAAGAGATCTCGTTTTAGTTTTAATTTTGGGAGCTCGAGTTTTCCTTGTTGTTTTGAGTCTGTTTAGAGGATAGTTTGGTTATTTGGATTGAGTCTTATCCAAGTGCTTTACTTGGAATGTGGGGACAGTAAAGGGCATCAAAAACACCTTCTCCCCTATTCATATTATATTAAATAAGAGTGAAGGGTGTTTTAGTGACATGCTTGGCTTCGAAGAAGCATGTCCAATAACAAAGTGCCTGCATTCCTTTATCACTTTGTTTTCTCACTCCTTTCTTCTTGGCATTTTGTCATTTTTGTTCTTTACTTCTAGCATTTATATTACTTTCCTACTTGTCATTATATTCATAGATTCCTAAACATTTTGATACACATATGAATGTCTAGAGGGTTAGAAGAACACATCCTTTTGTCCCCTATAACACTAGTGACACCTAAGGACAAAAATTAAGGATCAAGTTTTAGATAGCATAGGCTTAGGGTGCATGCTCCCTATAGGATAGAGACATTAAAACTTAAACTTAGTGACACTCTTTCCTAGGTTTAGTGTTCTTTAATTCATTAATAATCAACCAACAAGTTAATCATAATCTAACTCCTAAAAGGCATTAGAACACTTAATTCCTAATTAAACCATAATCAATAGATATAATCATTAAATTGCATATCTAAAACATACACTTGAATCAGGTCTAACTAATTTATTAATCATTCTCTAATACACTTAAAACTTAAAGGATGTGGACTAAATTAGGTGAGTAAACCTAAACTAAAATTCCCTAACATAAAAGACTTATAAAATCAAAGCTTTAATCTACCCACTTATAATTAATAACACACTTAGTCTAAAACACCTCTAATATTAAATCACGTGAATCAAAACCTAACTCAAACTAAATGAATCATAAAGAATTTATTAAGAGATTTCATTATAACTCAAAGCCTAATAACTCATCTAAAATCCATCAAACTCTTAAATCAATCTTTTAAAACCCATCAACAAACCCTATTTAATACATAACAATCACTCCAAAGATGAAATTTATTGAATCGACTACTCCGAGCTACGGAGCTAAGTGTCCTAAGGAGACCTGATTCCTCGAGCCTGGTGGCGCAACGCCACGAATATATTCAATGGAGTGTTAAATTTTAAAATTAATTTTTTAATTGGTTTAAATCAAACCTTAATTGATAATAAATTGTCTAATTCATCTTTCTTTCTAATTTATAACCGACTGAATAATTCAACAAAAATTGGTTATCACTGGGTAACCCAGGCCTACGAGACTATTAAGTTAGCCCCAAGGAGGGTGAAATAAACCTCACGGCCTCGGTGTGAAACAAAGGTGATAATCAATCAAATCCTAAAATAAAATCTCTAAAAATCAATCCAAAAGTATTAATATTTAGACTCAAACCAAATTCTTCTTTCTTCATTTCAACAAATCAAATGAAAGCAATTATAATTAAACTATCATATATAGGACCTATCTAAAACTACACATCGTTACACACATCTTTAACTTGTTTGGTCAGGATACGACTTCTAGCTTTAGGTTAGGCCGATGTTTTGTCTTGTTATTCAATGTTTACTACATGCACATGCTTGATAAATGCTAATTTTAAATTTCTTCTTAATTATATTTTTGTTATTTACCTGTATTTCTTTTTTGAATGTCATCTACGCTTATATATATATATTTCTCTTTTATCTTATCTTGCTAGGTACATTGGATCATGATGGTTGAGAATTAAAGAGGAGTACTTGCTTAAGAGCTTTTAAGTGGCCGCGTTACAATCTAAAATTATTTGCTTGCTTGGAGTTATTAAGTGACAGTGCCATAATCAGGTATAATTTCTGCAGCTCAAATTCTTAATTATGTATCGAACTATTACACTTCACACACATATTTTTAATAGGTATTCTAGCATGTTTAGGTAGCCAGTCATAGGTTAGTTCACTAACAAAGCTTTGGCCCTATAGGTCAAAGCTTGCCCCCTTCTATGAGCTCTAGAGACTATTAGGGTCATTTAGGTCTGTAGAGTAGGCCACCCATTTGTGCCATTGGGCATCATTGTTTTCCCACATGAAGTGTGAAGGTTCGTTAGGAATGTTAAGCCCTATGAACTGGCCCAAGCTAACCAAGAGGGGGGTGAATTGGTAAAAAAGATTCTTTAAACAAGAAAATAAAGTCACAAACCAAATCACCACAAAAAAAACCAAAGTGCGGAAATTAAATGTGGAAGCGATAATAAGAAAAGAACACACCGAATTTATAGTGGTTCGGTCAAACCTTGACCTACGTCCACTCATTGGAGGCACCCTCCAAGTATTGCACTAAAACAAGTGTCTCTCCTTTAGCCCCCACAACTAGGCGGAGAAGCCCTTACAAAATCACTTCCACCTTCCCCGGTGCGGCGGAGTCGCCGGGTCCTTTGACACCAAGGAGATCTTCTTCTTTGGTGAACTTACCTCGAGACAAGTCTTGAATCCGATGGATACTAAGGTGCAAGTTCGCCGGAGCAACCATGTAGATCCCCCATCGCACTCCCTTGAGTTCCTCCCCATCACAGGATCTTCTCCCTCTCAAACTCACCATTTTCTCTCTCCCTTTCAAGCTCTCTCTTCATGTTTCCCCCACAAGAATGAGAGCTACAATGGCTGCCAAAGACACTTACAAAGTGCCTTACCATAGCTTAAATAGAAGAGCTAAAAATGAGCTCATTAATGTAAGTTGTCGACATTATCGTCCAGGACTATAGGTATATCGTCTTGGCCGATCAGTACAAATTCAGCTCATCAGTCCGGGATGATTTGGGACGATCAGAAGAAATTGGTTACACGTCCAGGCCGATATCACGATCGTCCAGGCCGATTAATTTAAAACCGATTTTAATCGTCCTGATCATCGCCCTGAATTTGAGCTGTCTGATGTAGATCGTCCAGGACATCATCCCGGCCGATCAAGCAATCATCTCGGACGATGTGATCATATCAATCAACCATTAATGCTTTTCAAAGACACCAAATTAATTTATACATAATTGAGTTAGAATCGGCCTGGACGATATAAATATCGTCCTGGCCGATTTCCTAAAATAAAGAATTCCTAAACTGGTTATGGCGGTTGATTCTTTCTGAATTAAGACTATCGTCCTGGCTGATACATGTATCGTCTAGGCCGATATCAATGACGGCTGCCTTAATGAGGATGCCCTAATTAGGGTTTGGACATATCGTTCCGGCCTGATATTACCAAAAAATAGAAATCTTATAGGGAACAATAGGAAATCTTCCAAGCTACAAATCAACAGATCCCACACCAAATACAACAGACTCAAGAAAGGAAAAAGATTACAAACTGACACAGACCTAGTCTACTCAATTCTTGAACTGGTTCCAAATTGCATTCTGATCGTGTGGACCTGAAACGTTAGCACAAAAGACAATCGTAGAAAAATAAGGAATGTTTGATATCATCAAAATCATAAATCATTGATCCGCAACAATCTCCCCCTTTTTGATGATGACAAACAATTCAATTTGAATTTTCAAAAAGAACAATTTCTCCTAATCTCCCCCTTACTAGAATAACACTTTTAAAAAATAGGGGAGATGAAAATATTTTTATTATTTTTAATTTTTTGAAAACAATATACAAATACGATAACAGTACAAAAATTCAACAATATGTTCTCCCCCTTTGACATTATCAAAAAGAGAGGAGGCACAAACAAAAGCAAAACGAATAAAAGAAAAAAAAGAAAATGTTTCCTGATCTAGTAAAAAACAAATATTCTTAAAATGAGAAAGTTACCTCTTGATTTTAATCAAAAACTTAGTAGAATTGGATTGACAACACATAGTCCAGAAAAGATTAGAAATTCATAATTTGATAATCCCAACTCAAGTTCTTTAAAAAGGCAAAAATTTTTTGATTCAAGATCTAAATCAAGGAAAAAATTAGAGAAAAAAATAATAATTTTTCAAAAACTCGTTCCATAAAATATATCTAATAAAAGATCAATGCATAAATTTTTGAATCAAGAATCAAGATTTTCAAACTCAAGTATTGAAAGTATCAAGAATTTTTTTAAGCTTTTTAAGAAGTACAAGAATGGTAAGCATTAACTTTGTGGGCTCATTTTATGCCTCTTAACAATTGGTTGGCGCACTGCGCATCTTTTGATTCACTTTGTGTATTCTATATTTTCAATTTGACGTCTTTGAGCATCTTTTTATTTTTGGTATTCATTGGCCAATTTTTTTGAATATGCTTCCTTTCTTAATTCTTAAAAACAAAGGAAAACCCATCTTAGTGACAAAGCGAATTGCTTGATTAAGAAAATTATGAGTTAGATTCAAAAAGTTGTAAAAAATTTTATGCGATAAATAAAATGTAGGGAGATAAAAAATTTTGTTTCAAAATCCAATTTAAAAGATGAAAAAGATTTTAAATCAAAAGTAGGATAACTTTTTTTAGAAAATAGAGATTGAGAGTTAAAAATAAATGAGTTTTCTTCATTTGATTGTTTTAGAGAAGTCAAACACAACTTACCAAAGATTTCAAGAAAAATCAGGAAGTATATTTTTCATTTTTAGAAAAATGAATGTGTGTGTTGATGGGAGAGAAAAAAAAATTTTAACGAAAACAAAAACACAAAAGAAAATAAAAGTAAAAAAAAAAATGAAAAATAAAACAGAAAGACACAAATAAGGCATTTAACCATTATCTCCTTCCTGGTCTGATGCTTCAGAGATCAGATCTGCCCATGAGATTTTTTGTCTTTCATTATTTCTCCAGTTTAAATTTTGCTTCGCCTTGCCCTTTTCTTTCGTAGGAAGAATTCTTAAATAAGGCACTAATTTTTCATATGTTCAGACTTCCTACATCGAAAGCAAATAACGTCAGAAGAAATATGAACATCCTTACCATTTTTATCTTTTTTCCACTTTTGCTTATGCTTTGGTGAGCTTTGTGATTTGCTTGACAAGTCATTGCATTCGTCACCAACTAAGCAATCTTTTTTCGTATCTTCAGCTTTTAGAACAATCGTATCATATGCATCCAAAAGTCTTTGACCCAAACTTTGCTCGTAGGCAATGAGTGAGCCAATCAAATTATCAATAGAATAATCATTCAAATCTTTTGATTCACAAATAGTAACAACTTTGGCATCAAATTTTTAAAGTAAACAACGAAGAATTTTATTGACTTTTTCAAATTTTGAAAACTCTTTTTCTAAGGCATGCAATGATGTTACAATTTGAATAAACCTAGTGTATATGTCTAAGATCGTCTCATAAGGTTTCATGGAAAATAATTCAAAATTATGCATTAACAAATTCAATTTGGATTGCTTGATTTCACTAGTGCTTTAGTATATGGTGTGCAATTTATCCCAAACTTCTTTACCGGTAGTGCACGTGGATACTAACATAAAATCATCAGAATTTAAAGCACAGAAAAAGCAATTTAAAGACTTTGCATTCAATTGAGCATTGAGTTGTTCTTCCCTGTTCCATTGACCAAAAGAAATATCAATTTTAACTCCATTAACAATTCGTGACGGTGATGAATAACCAGTTAAAATCATATGCCACATACGAAAATCTATCGATTGTAAGAAAATAGACATGCGAGTTTTTCAAAAAATCAAATGACATATTTTCAAATAAAAGAGGTTTGGTGATTGAATAACCTTCCGCAACATTACGATTAACCATGGATTGAAAAATTCAAAAGCTTTTAAAAACTTATTTTATGAATCCTACTCAGATACCACTTGAAGGTTTGTTAGGGATGTTAAGCCCTATGAACTGGCCCAAGCTAATCAAGAGGGGGGTGAATTGGTAAAAAAGATTCTTTAAACAAAAAAATAAAATCACAAACCAAATCACCACAAAGAAAACCAAAGTGCGGAAATTAAATGCGGAAAGCGATAATAAAAAAGAACACACCGGATTTATAGTGGTTCGGTCAAACCTTGACCTACGTCCACTCCTTTGAGGCACCCTCCAAGTATTGCACTAAAACAAGTGTCTCTCCTTTAGCCCCCACAGCTAGGCGGAGAAGCCCTTACAAAATCACTTCCACCTTCCTTGGTGCGGGGGAGTCGCCGGGTCCTTTGACACCAAAGAGATCTTCTTCTTTGGTGAACTTACATCGAGACAAGCCTTGAATCCGATGGTACTAAGTGCAAGTTCGTCGGAGCAATCGTGTGGATCCCCCACCACACTCCCTTGAGTTCCTCCCCCTCACAGGATCTTCTCCCTCTCAAACTCCACCCTTTCCTCTTTCTCTTTCAAACTCTCTCTTCAAGTTTCCCCCACAAGAATGAAGCTATAATGATTGCCAAAGATACTTACAAAGTACATTGCCATAGCTTAAATAAAGAGCTAAAAACGAGCTCATTAATATAAGTTGCCGACATTATCGTCCAAGATGATAGGTATATCGTCATGGCCGATCAGTACAAATTCAGCTCATCAGTTCGGGACGATTTGGGACGATCAGAAGAAAATTGGTTACATCGTCCTGCCCGATATCACGATCGTCCAGGCTGATTAATTTAAAACTGATTTCAATCGTCCTGATCATCGCCCTGAATTTGAGCTGTCCGATGTAGATCGTCCAGGACATCGTCCCGGCCGATCAGGCAATTGTCCCGGACGATGTGATCGTATCAATCAACCATTAATGCTTTCCAAAGATACCAGATCAATTTAGACATAATTGAGTTAGATTGGTCTGGACAATATAAATATCGTCCTGGCCAATTTCCTAAAATAAAATTCCTAAACTGGTTATGACGGTTGATTCTTTTTGAATTAAGACTATCGTCCTGGCCGTTATCAATAACGGCTGCCTTAATGAGGATGCCATAATTAGGGTTTCTGATTTTGGACTTATCGTCCAAGACGATAGTGTAGTCGTACCCTTTGCATTCGAACCCCATGAGCAGAATTTTTTCGGAGACCCACAAGAAGATGCGACACAATTGTGACTTGTCAGGCAACGCACGTGAGGTGACTCGACGCTTCGGGCAACACGGGCAGCCAGACACTCGACGAGGGCAAACCATTTTCAGTCATTTTCGGGTATCTAGGTTAACCAAAACCGACATGATTATTGAAATAGGTCAGTTTGTTGAACCCGAACCTAACTTGTTTCACAAACAGGTTGACCCGAATCCGAATTTTTTGGGGTCAGGTTTAGGATCATCTCAAGCCTCATCATAAATATTTGTAGGTTTTGATTGCCTCTAAATTCAGTCCACCTGATTAGTACAATCATTATGTTTTTGAAAGGATGACAAGAGTATTATTGCAGGGACTACAAATCTTGATTGTCACCAAATCCAGTCCATTAGATTACATCGGGCAACATGTTATTCAAGGAAAGATAGTTATTTTAATCATAGAAACAATGAGCTTAGATTGTCTCTAGTGGTTTTTAAATTCACATATGTTAGTTTTTGTGTTATTAAATGGGAATAATCAAAGGTTGCACAAAAGAATCATGCATTCTCTCTCCCCAAAAAATGGGTGGAAAAGCTGGAAAAATATCTTTACAATTTTTAAAAATATGTGGAACATGTTTATTTATATTTTCTTTTTAAAAATTGTATTTAAGAATGAAAAAGTATTTATATATATTTTTCTTTTTTGGGCGTGGGTCTGTTTTGATTGAAAAATATATTTTTAGTTTTGAAAAATACTTAATTATCTTTGAAAAAGTTAAAAAGTTGAATTTTAGTTTTGGAATCGAACACGACATTAAGAACGATATATCGTCTCAAAAGGAGAGAATATCATTCACTAATTGGTTCAGATTATAAAACTTTTTTATTATCATAGTCAAACTTTAGAAAGAGTCATATTTGACCCCGAAGGATCAAAATGGAATTTAATCGAGTGTCTGACTATGCTAATATGGATTAAAGATAATTACTTTATTAATCAAAATCACGATAATAATTGATATATCTCACCGAAGAAAGAAAATATCAATCATTATCGATCGTCTGAAAATGACGATAATGATCGTCGGGTTTGATTTTCCCAATGAGGTTAAAAAAATTGATTTTGAAAATCAGGTATGAGTTTCTAAATCTCCTACGAGTGCAAGCCCTCGTAGTTAATTACATCGTAGGAAAATTGAAATTTTTCCTACGAACACTCTCGATTAAAATAGCGGTATAAATTTTATCTAGAATTTCAAAGTTCGATATCAAAGGAGGGTAAGAGTTGGAATTTGCATAGGGATTGGTTCAAGTTTGAATAGTTATTTCTAGAATCAAAGGAGGGGAAGTAGGAGGTGTTTTGAGATTATTAAATTACTTCAGAAACACCTCAGTCTATCCTAAGTGTTGGGCTTAAATTTGATGGAAAGAAATTTAATGTTTAAGTGATCAATTTTATTAGAAAGTTGGGATTCAATTCCTGGAGGTTGAGATCTTATGGCCCGAGCCAGCCTCGAAACCTAAGTCTAAATTGGGCTCTTAAAATTGGCCCGAACCTAACTAGTGCAATGCAAATCTGGTCTTACCCCGACCTTGATTGGGGAACCAGCTAAATCACCTAAACGATTTTAAAATATGAGTCCAGTTATTTATTGTTGAGTGGTAGGGACATTGCTTAGAAAAGTTCAGAGGAATGGGGTCGACATCTAGAGTAGATCCTTAATTGACCCATTAACCTATGTCGGGTATTTGATGTCTAAATAAATGCGATTAAATATTATACTCTTTTTTTTTTAAAATTTATTACTAATACGATGCATGCTAATCGACTCGATAAAATGTATAAATCAATATGTAGCAGTTTAAAAATTTTGGCTTAGACAATAGATTTTTTTCTAGAGATTGCACAACATCCCCTTGACAGATCGACACCCTCATAGGCCAGGTGGTATGTCAGAACCCGTAGGCGGGAAGGTGCCTAACAAGATAGAGAAAGTATAATATGAATGTATGAAAAACCCTCGGCGAGTCCGAGCTTACTTCTTAAGACCGTTTAGAGTTTGTATCTTATCTTAAAAATTTTATTTAATTAGAGTAGAAGAATTTTTGACAAACTCCTAAGAGCATAAATTTGAATTCCAAGCTAAATCAAATGCGACATGCAAATAAAAAGACTAGAAAAATAGATATTTCTAATGCGCAATCAATTAAATAAATAAATCAAATTAAATATTTCAAATTGAATGTCCATAGGCAAGTGCCTTATAATATTACATCATAGAATTTGCAGAAAAGTAAAGTGGCCGGGTACCACTGACAACAACCCGGATTCTATCCTAAGACTTAAATGATTTTAAGATTTGGGATTCTTCTCGTCGCCCATTTCTTCGTCTTCTCACAAACATCTTGATTCGTCGGTTCCGGATATACAAATGGAAAGAAACCCCCCCTTGAATGGGGTGTTATCTTTCTTCTTTGGATATTTGAAAAACATCCTAATTTGACTTCCAAATGGAAAAAGACTCTCCCATTTAGGGATATATTCTTCTCTTTGGAATTCAAATTGGATATTCATATCCCAATCTCAAATCATTTCAAAAATTTACAACTTTATTCAATAAAATTTACATTAATTTAAAATAGAAAAATCTAGACTCAATCCTACAAGGTTATCTTAATAATCAACAGTTATATATGCAATCCCAAGCAGTTATTATATGAAATTTGAAATGCATTATTTGAGCCACACTTAGCCATGCTCTTTTTTATTTAAAGGGGGTCTTAAGCGCACTAAGTATATGTGCAAAGAGTATATATATTTGATTTTTATTAATTGCCCCCTTTAATTTCAATGCATTGTACAAGCATGGCCATCTACACAAAACCAGATTAATATAAAAAGATCGCTCCTAACCTAAGATTAGATCTAATGCACAAACAACCACAGTAGAAAGTGTAGTAAACAGGTAAGTAAATAAACTCACCAATTCTAAACTAGCAAACATCATGCAATGAAAACTCAAAAACCTGGCACACAGCAGGAAAGTAAAACACCGGCCTATCCTAAAATTAGAGTCGGTGATTTTAGCAAACCTATCTAAAGTGTGTGAGGTAGGCTGTGTGGTTTTGATATTTCCTAAGCAGGATATTTGATTATAGTTACTTAAGGTTCGATTGGTTGAAAGGTTTAAGCGATATTTAATTAAAATTTAAATCTTAATGACTTTGAATAAATTTTAGAATTAATTCTTAATTATTTGTTGGAAACCACATTTATTTTATACCGAGGACTGTAAAGTTTATTTCACCTTCATTGGGGCTAACTTAATAGCCTCGTAGGTGGGTTACCTAGTGGTACCCGATATGATTAAATGATTTGATTTTATTAAAGGTTAAGGGTTAATGAATTGTATTAAAAAAAGTTTGATTGATGATTTTAAGGGATGATTAATTTAATTTTGCCATTAATTGATTCGTGGCGTTGTGCCACCAGGCTCGATGAACAAGCCTCCTTAGGACACTTAGCCCCGCAGCCCGGAGTAGTTTAGCTGATAAACCAAATTCAATATAATTGAATTAGAGATTTTAAAAGGTTAAATAATTAATGATTAATCTATTTTAAGGTTAATAACCCTTAGAATCCATTCGTGGCGTTGTGCCACCAGGCTCGAGGAACAAGCCTCCTTAGGACACGTGCCCCGCAGCCCGGAGTAGTCTAGCCAATAAACTTCATCTTTGGGATGGTTGTTGTGTTTTAAAAGGTTTGTTGAGTGTTTTAAATATTAAATTAAATTTTTTTGGAGTTTAGAACTAAATACTAAATTCTGGAATTTTTCGAATTATTTTAATCATTTAATTAATGGGTTGAAAATTATCTTTTTGATTAAGGGTTTTTTCTAGAAAACTAATATTTTATTAAAATACTAGAGCTTAATACGATCAGTTGAACTATAAGTACGCTGAAATCAGATTTTTCTACATTTTATTATGAAGGTTTGAAACTTTTAACTGATTTTGACTTAAAGTTGACCGGTTTGTAGGCTTTTTAAAATTAATGATTTTATGGAACTTTAATATTTTTAATAAATATTAGACACTATTATGAGTTGAATGCAAGTGGGTTTGACTGATTTGAATTTTTCTTGAATTAGTTATGAAATTTTGAAGTTTTATGTATTTATTGAAAATTTTAAATATCCTTAATTAAAGGGCCTTTTTGCAATTTTGCTCCAAATGAGGTCCCAACTCCTTGAAATCAGCTCCAAAGGTCAAGAATGACCTAAGATGATATTCCCAAGTGTTTGGAAAATTTTTGGAATTTTAAATTACTATTAATTAGTTATTTTAATTAAATATTGGTTTTTGATTAAAATTAAATTAAGGATCAATTAGCTGTCAAATCAAGGGGGTTTTATTTTTCATTCGTTAATGATTCAAATCTGGTCAGTTAGAGGGGTTATACATAATTATTGGATTTAAATTTGATTTATTATATTTTTAAAAGTTTTAAGGGCTAATTAAGAGTTTAAACTTAGGAAATTTGATTAAGCATGCAAATCAAATTAAAGCCTAATTAATTGAGAGATTAATCAATGAATAATTAACAAAATAATTATTCATTGATTAATCATCACTCCCCAAAAATTCTATTCAATCATGCTTAATCTATATTTAAAGTTTCAAAGGTGGATGTCTCAAATATATTGAAGATTTAATATATATAATTTTAAAGTAAATTTTAAAAAATATATATAATAATATATATAAACATATATACATAAGAATATAAATTTCAAAATCATATAATTAAATTTTTTTTTTAGACTTGAGAGATCCACTGATTTTTTTTAAAGGTATTTGAAAATAAGATTTAAGTTTCAAAAATATTTAATATAATATTCGATTAAATTATTATTTAAATATTAAAATATTCAAGCGATTCAAATTAATTAAAATAAATTTAATTTCAAAACATGAAAATAGTTTTAAATTAAAAATCTTATTTTTTTGAAAATTCTGGTATATTATATGTATTTTTGTGAATTAAATTAAAATTTTAATGAATTTTTAAAGTTTATATTAATTAAAGCATTTAAATTGATTTAAAATTAATTAAACCTTAAAATAAGTATTAAATAATATCAAATCAAGTTTAATTACCCTCTGGAACTTTAAATTATTTTAAATAATTTAATTGGAATTTAAAATTATTTTAAATAAATATTAGTTAAATAGTTAAACATTTAGTTAATTGAAAATTATTCAAAATATAAATATTTAAATTTAATTTAATTCAAAATTAAATGTTAAAGTTGATTTTATGCTGTTTTTTTTTAATATTAAGTTTTTAATATTTTGGAAATATTTAAATTAAATTCAACATTTAATTAATAATTTAAATGATTAAATAATTAAAATGTTCTAATACCCTTTAAATTAATTTTAATTTTAAACTAAACTATATATAAATATATTTAAATTAGCACTAATTATAAAACAAAGTATATGTTTTTTTAATATCATTTTTATATTAATTTTAAATTAATTTCAAAATTTATGTTAATTAAAACAGTTAAAACAATAATTAAAATCACATTACGGGTTTTGGTGGCGAGGTTGCCACGCGGCGACCGTTCACTGGGCCAGCACAACGTGGCCAATGATTGTCGCACACAGCGGCGTGGTATCGAACCGTGTGGCGACTTAACCACGTTAGCGTGGTTTCGTAGCTGTCGGATCACCCGCCTTTGAAATCAACGGCCCAGATGCGATCGAACCGAGATCTCAAAACTTAGCCGTCAATACACGTTAGATCGAAATGCGGATAGACAAAACTTCATCCGTTGATCTGATGATCAACAACAGATATTCCACAAACCTGAACGTGACCTCGAAAACGCCCTAGGATGCATTTTTTAGCTCATTCTTTCGATTTGATTAACCAAATCACATGAAAATTTAAACATAGATTTCATGCATGAACAGAATTTCTAGGGAATGATTTTTTTTTTAACTTAAAACTAGCTCTTTAGAAAGCTATTTTAAACTAAGTGATTCTACCTAGGGTTAGAGATTTTCACCTTGATAATGGACGGATTAAACCGTTTATGAAATTGTTGCACTTGTAGACAGTCCACGCTCCGATTTGTAGAAGAAATCTCAAGTTGGTAACGCCTGGATCGAGAGGAAATTAACTTGGACGGGATTCACCTTCGGTTCGCCGGGAAGCTCGTCGCCGGTGACTTTAGTCAGTGGTGTTTGAGTGGGGTGATGCGTAAGAAGTTCAGTAGAGCTCAAACGAACAAAGAGTTCAGACTGGAGGAGCTCTAGATGGGTGAAAGAAGGTTAGGGTTAGAATGAGGCTCCCTAGGACGTTTTCCCTCTATTCAAACATCCCCAGATAATTTGGATGGCTAGGATCGACTCACCAGCTCCCTGGATGTTGCCACATGTCCAGGGAGTAGGTGGGAGCATGAGGATTAAAGGAACAAAGGACATCCTACATGGAAAGTGTCCTTTGTCCTTTTAAAACACACGGGAGTGATAGGAGCCATCTGATTTTGATCAAAGGGATGGGATGAGCTCTAGGAAGCTTCTAGAGCTTTTAAAATAGCTGTAATGGTTTATACCAAAATGGGATTAAGTTTAAAAGGATTTTTAACCAAATTTGACCACTCCAAAGCCCAAGTTGACTGTTTGACCAGTCAATATGCCTACATGGGCTGGTGAGTTGGCATGTGGAGATGCCTTGGGTGCTTGAGTGATGACTTGGAGACTATAGATTAGAGTTAAAGTTAGATAGGATCAATATCTTAAGTGTTGGAAGGTCCTTTGACCATTTGTTAACTACTTTGATTAGTCAACAGGTCAAATACTGCTGAGGTGTCAGCTAAGGGAGTATTGAATACTATTATGATAGATTGGCGGGGTTCAAATGTATTTGAGCATTGATTTTAAGTAAAAGAGGTTTAATGGTTGATTTGGTCAACCTAGGTTGACTGGGTCAACCAGGTTGACCCAAAGTATGGGTCTAGGCTGGACAGGTTTAAAATAATATTTGGAGTATGGTGGGGGTGATTTCAAGGTTTAAATAGGCCATTTGGATCAAATGGGCCTATTTGGGCCTTTAATGGGCTTTGAGTCAATCCTGGTTGACTTGGTCAACCAGGTGGGTCCAGGGTTTGGAAACGGGTTTAAAAGAGTTAAAATGATATTTATAGTCCATTGGGTATGGTCCCAGGGTCTAGAGGGTTTGGGCCCATTAAGGGTCATTTGGGTCGATCTTAGTTGATCTGGTCAACCAGGTTGACCCAAGGTCTGGGGTCAGGCTCAGCATGTTTGAAATGACATTTGAAGGTCAATAGAAGTGGTTTCATGGCTTAGATAGGTCATTTCAGTCAAATCACCTGTTTGGACCCTTAAAGGGCCTCTTAGGTCAACCATGTTGACTTGGACAACCAGGTTGACTTGGACAACCAGGTTGACCCAAAGTCTGGGAGTGGGTCCAACAAGTTTGGTTTGATATTTGAAACTTGCTGGAGGTGGTTGCATTCAATTTGGAGTTCATTTGGTTTGAAATTGATATTTAAATCCCTTAGGGGTATTTTGGTCAAAAAGGTCGATCTGATTAAAAAGGCTTGACCAGGGTCAGAGCTTGAGTCCAATGCACTTCTAAGGGTGATTAGGATGCATTGGAAGAGATTCTGAGGTTTGATTTGAAAAGGGCATGTTGAAGTTTTTGAAAAACTTCAATATTGCCCTTAAAGGGTAATTTGGTCATTTTGACCCCTGATCGACTAGGGCTCAAGATGGGTCTAACAAAGTGCAGTTTAATATTCAATGGGTCAGGATCAAAGGTCTGAAAATGATAAGAGGCTTTGGAGAAAGCTCTAGGGTCAAAATCTACTAAATGGCAAGTCCAGTGGCATAGGTCGTAAATATTTGAAAGTTTTACAGCCTTTGGATTTCGATTTTAATAATCCCTATATGAGAAACTGATAATTATTCACAACTATGTATCATCATATTTTCAATTATGAGGAATTGACGGTTTTTGTTTCTCCCATTATATAGTAGATTATTACAATTGTGTTAGACCCTATAATTTTATCCATTTTTATATTTTTCACCAATAAATTCTAAGTCTCTCACAATTTTTATTTGTACTTGTTCGATTTTTGTAGAAAGCTAAGCTATAAAACACAATCTATTGCCGATAAAATAATTTAAGATATTTTTTAAATTATTTATTTTAGGTAACATAAAAAAATTGGATATGTTCTGTCATGTAAACTTACAAACCCAATCACATCGTTGTTTGAACCCAAATTATGGCCATCTTATTATTTATCCTCTTTATTTCATGAATGGTGTTGGGAAATTGGCATTTGGCAATACATGTACAAATAACGAGAGTGAAGAAACTAGAAAACATAGACAAGAAGAACAACTCACAAAAACATAATAAATTTATTTAAGTTCATCAAATTGATAGCTACATCCTATAGCTATCATTGCATACTTTTATTATAAAATAATTGTAAATATTGGAATATCTTTTGTATGCTCCATTCCACAACTCTCAAGAGGGCAAATTATTGGGTCAGGTGATCGGACGCAGAGATAGATCCGGTTATTAATAAAATAATATTTTAAATTAAGCGCAGGTAAAGCGCAAGTAAAGCACAGGTAAAGTGCAAGTAAAGCGCAACCGAAAATTACTTTTAAGTGTTTCGAAATAGAGAAGGCAGCAGTTAGGTCAGCTCCAACCGAACGGCAAACACTTGTTTGCCGTTATTGTTTTGGTCCAACCGATCGTCATTTTTTACGTCATTTGATCGCGGATGAACAGTGCGACGCCAATATTGGCGTCGCACTGTTCACTCACGCCATTTTTTGCTCTCAACCGGAAAAACGCGCGAAAGGGAGGGCGATCGTTACCTTCTCAAAAACACCTAAAATGGCGTTCGATTGGAGCATCACCGCGCCATTTTGGAGTTTTGCGTTACTTTGCCGTGAAAAATGAAGTTTTCGGTTGGAGATGCCCTTAAGCCGTCCCAAACGAGGCCGTAGTACTTGTGTAAAAATATTTTTTTATAAAACTTCATTTTTCTATAATAAGAAATTGTCCTAAATAAAATCTTAAGAGTCATCACTCTAGTTTTAAGTATGAGTTTCTATATGAGAAAGAAACCAATGTGCTCTACTCAGCCACCATGATTTTGCCATTGTCGTCTCCCATCAAGGTATAAGAGACATTTCATCAGCTACAAATACCGTTAGCATCTTCTTTGACGTATGAAACTTCTCCAATGTAATAATTTACCACCTCTCTCTCTCTCTCTCTCTCTCTCTCTCTCTCTCTCTCTCTCTCTCTCTCTTGCTTTTTTTTATATATATATATATATATATATATATATATATATATATATATATATATATATATATATATATATATATATATATATATATATATTCATCCCAAAAATTCTAATTATGGATTTAATTAAAAGATGTACACATAAACTTAAATAAAATAAAAATAAAATATATTTAACTTAGATAAATCTATAAATAATTATATATTATAAATTAAGTTTATTTTTTAAGTTTTTAATCAACCCGAATTTATTTTGTAAGAATAAATTAGTGATAAGAGTGAGCCAAATTCGAATTTCATTCTTAAAATAAAAGATATTTAAATTTAATTTTAGTTCATATATTATTTTAAATAAAATTTATTTAATATTTATAATTCTAATTATTTAATTTATTATTTTATAAATTAAAATTGATTTCTTAATGAATTTTTAATCAATTAAAAAATATTTTAAAAACATGTTATAAATTTAAAATATATAAAAAGGATAATATTTTAAATAAAAATTATACATTTTAAATTAAATTAAATTAAAATATTATTTAGTATCAATTCAAAAATAATTCATAAAAAATAAACTAGGTAAGATTTGAAGTCGGCTCACCTTACCACTACAAAACTGTTATTCACATTTTAATAAAAATATATGTGTAAGCATTAAATATAAAGAGTGTAGAATTTTTTTTTTTTTTACATTTTATTAAAAAAATGCATATATATATATATATATATATATATATATATATATATATATATATATATATATATCATTTTGTTAAGAAAACTCAAAAACATTTTACGTTTGCTATAAAAATACAAAAATATAAAAAATATATATATTTTTGCATTTTTATATTTCTTTATTGTTGAAGAGAACTTTACCTTTTTTTTTCCTTTTAAGTTTCATTTTAGACAATTTTTTTTATGATTATTAAAGCTGCTTTCTAGCACTAAAACTAAATTAGCCTTGCTCATTCATTAGAATGAAAAAAACTATAATGTTGGATTTGGCCAATTGCATAATGCTAGATTTTTTTTATATATATACTTTTGTATCTAATATATTCTCATAATCTTTTTATTCAAAAAACATAACCAGGTCATGACTTGGCTTGACCATATCCCGAGATCAAACTTGAATCAGAGCTTAGTCCAATCAAATCCTGAGCTCGATATTGAGCTCAAGTTTGAGTTGAGCTCGAAATTATGCTCAAGTTCGAGCTCGATAAGCTCGTCTCACTTGCACCCCTAACTTCGACCCATTCTTGTCCCTTCTTAAAACAATTTTTTAACTAAAAGATTACGTTAAGAAGCAGTCCCAAATGAAGCATTAGAGACACCTATAAAACTAAAATTTTCTTTTATATATATATACTTATTTATTGTACTACCTTAGGAAGAGCATATAAGAAACAGGACCTTTGGATCACTCTAGCTAGAGTTAAGTCGAACAGAAAAGGAAAGAAGGTAGGTAGAGTTAACCTTATAAGGTGCTAGTCTATCCTTTGACCATTTCTGCAGCTCCTCCAAGCTAATAGCTGGTTTGAACTCCTGATCAGCTACTTTCTTCCTGTTTTCGGTGGTCACAATTATTGCACACACGAATAATTTCTCCACATAATAGGTGCAAAGATGGTTTATATACATGCCCGCCATTATAAGATTTACTAAAAAAACAAAGGCTGCACAAGATGACAAACTAAATTATAAACTTCCGGAAGTATTATTGAACAATATACTATAGAAATGATTTATCAAATTTGATGTGAAACCAGGAATTGGATTTAGAAAATTAATAAAATCTTGTTCAAATAATGAAATTGCAATCTTAATGTTGTTCACAATTGAAGCATTCTCAAAGATCTTAGAATTCGACTACGCTTAGGCAAGAGTTTACACCTAAATTAGCAAGTTCTCTAAAATAACGACGGTAATAAATAGTAAAGCAAATGAAAAGCCAACTAGAATCCGGCGGTTAACAAAGCGATTGTCTCACCTTGAGGCTACGCTCATTCACTACTTCTAGGTTCGTTGGAAGAAGAATAACCACACAAGTGATGAAACCACTCCGAGGGCGATGGTGCCGTAGATCCGTGGGAAGGAGAGGAAGGCGCCGGATGTGGAGGTAGCACGGGAGGACGACCTTTAATGATCCACGTGTAGACGGAAAAGTGTTCGTCGATGGAATCCACTACTGTTGGTAGAATCCGATCCAAATATTCTTAGACGATGTCGTCGAAATCAAAGCCTACGTCGAAGAATGGGGATTTGAGGATGTTAACTCTTCCTTGGTTGTCGTACTCAAACCCGAAGTTCCACTCAGATTCCTCCATGCATTCTTGAAGGTGAGAAAGGGTGGTCGCCGCAAGAGGCTCTCCAAAGGGAGGGAGAGGGGCGGCGGTTTGAAGAGGGGAGGGGGAGGCCGGCGGTAGAGTAAGGGTGAGAGGAAGAGGGTTTTGTTTTGAGAACTGAAGTTTAATTTCAATTTAAGGGAATTGGGAGGGAAAATTAGGATTAAAATTTCCGAGTTGATGGTGTGGATGGCGTCGCTTGTGGGTGAGGCGAAGATCAATGGAACTAATACACGGAGAACTCACAAAGAGATCTCATGCTAAGAACTCACAAAGAGATCTTGGAACTCACAAAGAGATCTTGGAACTCACAAAGAGATCATACAATAGAAAATTTTCATTCATTCAATAATCATCTCAAATACAATGACAAAGCCTCTTTTATATAGGCTATCTAGAAATAAAATACATAAAGACGACAACGCCCTTGGGCTACAATAAGCACTAATTCCCTCATAGGGGTACAAAAGAAAAAACATAAAATATAAATGACATGAATAAAATAAAACATAAAAAAAGGCTCTGAATCATGACCGTCGATCGGTGTCTCCGGCGATGGTACACGTGTCGAAATCTGATGTCCCCATCAAAATTACTTCACAACAAGCTAAGAATTATAATCTGGAAGAGATGATTCATTAATTAATGAGGCCAGATCCATAAAAGAAGCATATGAGAAAAGTGATGCGTGATGCCTGGTTGCTAGAGCTTTGTATTTCTATGAAATCTGAAGCTAGAGAAGCCACAGCTCAATATGCTAATTGTGGTGGGTTTAGAAATGAGTACTTACCTCTAAAAGTACTGCTTCAATCTCCAATGCCGATAGTTTGTATCCTCCAACTTTCATGATATCAGCATTAGAACCTGAATCGTATATATACATTTAATGCCCAAGAAGACTAAAAGCAAACAAGAATATATAAATGTATCATGTCATTTATAAGTTAAACTAAGAAACAAAATATACCATGAAATATACAATTATATGGCATCACTAACACCTAATACTTAGGAAAAAGCAAAGATGATGCAAGCAAGGAGTAGACTCACAATCATTCGTGAACAGAGACTAGAAACTAAGGATCCATGATTAAATATTCTGATAGCAAAAATTAACGGAAGTTCAGAAACAGAAATTTTGATCATCATCAACCTTTAACCAGGCCTCACGGATATAAAACCGCAGAAATTTGAATTTAATGGCACATATTAATATTTTAAGAAAAAAGGATCTGGCAAACAGGGTAGCTAATCATCCAATTCATTAGCTCATCAAATAAATTTATGTTATTTCTTCAAGGACATTTCAGAAAGTTCAACTGAATCAATTCCACACTCAAATTTGAAAATGACATCATTATTCATGTTCTAGTGCGTCACAGAATAAAATAAAACATACATTATTACTCAAGTGGTTGCATCAATTGAAGGGCCTTTAAACTACTAAATATGCTTTGAGATTGTTGTTGCAACACATATTTTTATTGATTACCATATATTACATCCTAGAAGTTTTCAGATATAATTTCCCATCCTCTAAATTTTACTGTAAGTTCTTATGCCTTGATACACTCATGTTAATAAAAGAAAACTAAAAAGGAAGTAACCCCTGTAGACCAAAATGAATAGAACATAGTGTAGCCGAAAGTTTGTTAAATGTTATGATTTATGAACTTCTGATGAACATTCACAAAATAAAGAAAATCACAATCATGCTTGTGTAACTACATAACTTTCATGTAAACTATATGTGGGTTACACTCCCTCTTGCATCTATATAACATAGATAAAGTATGTATCTCAGATATAAATGGTTAATCATATAAATGTGATGCTTTCATTGCCAATTGTTAAATTCCAGCCATTTCCTCTTGAAGGAGATCTGACGACCATGAAAAGGGATCCATGGGAAGCACGCAAGAATCATGACAGCATGTATTGATTCCTTTCCATAATGTAGTAGTTGATTTAGGAAGGAATGTATTAAGGCTATTATGCATTAATTTGTAAATATTAGTTTCTTTATTAAGATATCCTATACAAATCTATAAATAGGGAAGAAATTGAGCAATGAAGTGTGGTTTTTCCCTCTCAAATTCCTGATTACGACACCAATAAAAAGGGAATATTTGTGTACATGCCTAATGAACATTGATTTTGGCAGCTAGTTAAATATTTTCCCAAATTACGACAGCAGCTTGATGCGTAGTTTATCTATATCCGCAAAGGTAAGGAAAAAAAAATCTGCCATACAAGCAATGCTACTTTACATTTGGCAGGATTACGGTTTAAAAGAAATTCAAACAGAAAATTGACTATCCATTAGTAATCTATATTTAATGCTAAATTTCAAAAAAGTGAATTGCCTTAGTTTAAATGAGAATAATAACAAGAGAGAAGACAAATTTCTTACGTCCTAAAATAACATAGTAACCATCTTCATCTACCATAACAGTATCCCCAGTCTTGAAGAATCCACCATCAATGAATGATTCCTTTGTCACCTAGGATAACAAAAAATAAGGGATATTTACGAACATAAAACTGAAATCTTTTTATTTAAAAATTAACATTCAGGCTATTTTCTTGCACTACTGAAATCATATATATGCCATAATCAAAACTATTGAGAATTTGACAAAAGTGAAAACATAATATGAGGTTTCATAGTGAATTTTTTAAAAAAGTGGGAATTTGAAAAATAGAGGTAGGAAGGTGTTAATTTTATAAATAAGTCGAATTTTGGATGTTCAGTAAATAGACAAAATGTCTACACAATAAAAAAAAATTGACTATTTCAAAAGGTGATAGACATATTTTTGCCCACCCAAGACAAAGCATCTTATTACTAATATCAAAAGAATATTTCCCTCGAAAGTTTTAATGTAGATCAGTTTTAAGTTCAAGAGCCAAGTATAGAAATCATGAATAGTTTAAGGGTGACAAATATACCTACATAAGCAACATTAGCAAACATATAACTATAACTAGGATTGTATGGTTTTTCAATTAGTTGGCCTCCCAGAAGTCCATACGCAATGTGATTCCACATCGACAAAAAAAAAAAAGAGTAAAAGTTATAAAGTTGAACTCTACGCTCATTATTAGTTAATCAAATGAGGGAACCTAGAGGATATTGGAAACAAACAACGGATTGAAACCATATTTTACAGGATTAATTAAAAATTAAAGATAAAAGTAAAATCTACAAATACTACATCTTATTATATATTCATTTATACAAATATATTGTTAATTTTATACAATATTCTTGCATATAATGACTTTCTCAGTTATTAATCCTCTTTCTCCACCAACACCCCTATGTTAAAATGTAGAGTTTGTGATGTAAAACGAAAACGCAGGATTGCTAATGAATGGGTCTCTTCTCCAAAATCTGAGAGCAAGTTCAGATTTCACCAAAAAATATTCTGAGAAATTTTCTTGTCCCAAAACCTCCCAAAAATCTGAGAGAACTCCTTTTCGGAATTCTGACACAATTCAGATTTTTCACCCAAACTCGGAGAGGAATATCAGCAATCAAGAAGCAGAGGAAGGGCACATTTCCCAATCCTGAGAGAATTTCAATTTCTGCTAGGGAGAGGAAAATTAACTCCAAATTCCTTCCACAAAAGCTGAATAATTCCATAAGGGAATCTGAAATGCTTCAGATTTTATGTCTTTTTTTCTTTTCTTTTCTCTCAGAAATCTGAGTGGAAATCCAATTCTCGGTGTGGGGAGGAACGTCTTAGCAGCAAGTGTTTCACGTCTTGGTGAAGGAAGAGAAAAGCTGAGGGAAAACTCCAATCCCAGGTTCTTGACTTGGGAAGCAATTCGGAACAATTAAGAGGAGGGAAACGGTGGGGAAAAGAAGGAAAAACTGATGAATTTATGTTTCCAAAATCAGGGAGTTGATTTGAGAAATAGAATAGGAAATAGAGTTGAAAAATTCGGCTATGAGCAAAGTGGGGGGAAAAGGAAATAACTGTTAATTACTGCCAAGGTGGAGGGGGAAAGAACTGGAGTTAATGCTGAGGAAATTCGGCTAAGGCTGAAAAGGATTGAAACAGTTTTTTTTTTTTTTTTTAGTAAATATTTCCAAAGGTATAAACTGCAGTTATGGAGAGATTTCAAACACAATTTAATGAGTGAGAGGAGGCCGGCTGAATTAAGGGGAGATGGAAGGATGTAATGAGAGCATTTAAGGCTTCTTAAATTTGAATTTAAAATTCAAATGAATTTAGAATTCAAATGAATTTAAATTAAGAAGGACTTAATGGAATTTGCTTAATGTTAGGGAATTAAGGCAAGAACCAATTAAATCCCATTTGAATTTGAAATTCAAATCGGATTTAAAAATTGAAACTTCCCAAAAAAATAGCTTTCATAAATTAGGAAATATTTCGAATTTCAAAATACATGATTTTGAATTTGAAATCAACCCAAAATATGAACACCCAAATTAGGCAAGGATTTCCATGGGGATGAGGTGGCGGATGGTGGTCGGCGGCTAAAGATTGGGCGGGTGGTATGAATGCTCGGTATGGAGCTTGGCCGAGGGGCTGAGAGGGGAGGAGGAAGAAAGACGATGGCTAGGAACAAAAGAGGGAACAAAAACAAAAACAAAGAAAGATAGAGATAACTAACAAACTCACAAAGAGATCGTAAGAACCGCGAACCTCGGACTCTTCCAAAGATTGACGGGTTTTGCTTTTGCCCTCACCTTGGACTTTCCATAGAACTCACACAGAGATCTAAGAGAGTTGAACTCACCAAGAGATAAAGAAAATATGAACTCACAAAGAGATCAAAAGTAGAATTTTTCATTTATCATAAACATCCTAATACAAGAGAATGAGCCTCTATATATAGGCCTCAAGAGAAATTAAAAGACACATTTGCCCCTTGGGCTTACATAAGACAAGAGGGTAAAAAGAGAAATTGTGAAACTAAATTAAAATACACTTAATGAATGAAAATAAAACAAAGTGATCTTGGTCGTCGATCTTCAGCTCCTCGGATTGGCATGGATGGTTGGATGTCCGCATCAGTTTGATTTTCTCAATAATTCCTTCGATAATCTTTGTAATTCATAGAAAATCTCCGGTCAAAAATATGTTGTTAAAATTCAAATATTTGTTAGCAAACTGAAAATCAAAAGCTTAGATGTGTTGCTAATTTCAATAAAAGAATGTTAGTAGAACTTGCTTGTCTAAATATCTAGAAGTTTTAAGCTTAAAATTCTGAAACAGATTTGTTTCCTAAATCAAATCTGAAGTTGTTTAATTGGTTATTGGTGATGTGAAGGTACTCCGACAAGCCTTTATAAATAACTAAAAGAGCTCAACTACAAGTTCTTTAGCAGTGGCAGCAGTCACAAAGACTGGTGTGACGTTGATCAATAAGATCGGAGGTAGGCACAGAAGATGCATCCATAGGT
Organism: Dendrobium huoshanense; assembly: GCA_016618105.1. Lineage (NCBI taxonomy): Eukaryota > Viridiplantae > Streptophyta > Magnoliopsida > Asparagales > Orchidaceae > Dendrobium > Dendrobium huoshanense. The sequence goes on along the minus strand of CM028359.1, from coordinate 20,535,235 downwards.
GGCTGCTGTGAGAGGAAAGAGGAGAGCACGCGGAACGAACAGAGGCAGACAGGAAAAGGAAACAGGAATTGTATATTGAATAATCATAGTGAATACATCCGGTAGTGTATATAAAGACCCATAGAGGGTAAGACAGTAAATACAGTTAGAAGAAGGCCTTGTATGCTAACAGCCTCCCGCAAATTAATCATTCGAGGGTTGAATGGTTAATTTGGTTCGAAGGTCGTTATAGCGAGTGCTGGAGAAGGCCTTTGTGAAAATGTCCGCAATTTGGTCTTTGGAAGGTATGTGAGCAAGAGAGATGTTGCCGGTATCAATGTGTTGACGGATGAAGTGAAAATCTATCTCGATATGTTTGGTCCTTGCGTGGAAGACCGGGTTCTTGGCCAGGGCAATCGCGGAGATGTTGTCGCAGTGAATTGTAGTGGGTTTGGGCTGATCGATGCCTAGTTCAAGAACTAGACGGCGAAGCCAAATGACATCCGACGTCGCAGCCGAGAGAGCTCTATATTCTGCTTCAGTGGAGGACTTGGCCACCGTGACTTGTTTCTTCACGGACCAGGAGATGAGGTTGGGTCCGAGGAATGTACAGAACCCGGAGATGGACTTCCGGTCGGTGTTGTCCGCTGCCCAGTCTGCGTCGGTGTAGGTGCGGAGAGTTAGGTCGCCGGTGATGACGGGTAGACCGAACAATTTGGTGCCTTTCACATAGCGGAGCAAGCGCTTGAGCTGCTGAAAGTCATGCATGGTAGGGTGCTGCATGTGTTGGCAGACTAAGTTGGTTGCAAAGGCAATGTCGGGGCGAGTGATGGACAAGTATTGTAGAGATCCGGCGAGACGGCGATAAAGTGTTGGATCAGAGAATGGCGTGGTATCGTTCTCTGTCCGTTTGTTGGGCGGAGCAATTGGAGTGGAGGCCGGTTTGCAATCTTCAAAACCTGCATCATGAAGAATTTTTGTTGCATAGTGATTTTGAGAGAGGAAGTAACCAGTTGAGGTTCGAGTCACCTGGATGCCAAGGAAAAGTGAAATGTGTCCAAGTTGTTTTAGTGCAAATTGATTGCGGAGTTGCTGAAGTAGTTGTTGGATTGCGGTTTGATCGTTACCTGTGACCAAGATGTCATCGACGTAGATTAGTATGTAAATGTAAATGGAATTTTTCTTGAGGATGAGTAACGAGGGATCAGAACGACTAAACCCGAATCCGTGCGATTGAAGAAAGTTGGTGAGTTTCTGAAACCACTGTCGCGGAGCTTGTTTGAGACCATACAGAGATTTTTGTAGCTTGCAAACGTGGTTTGGTGCAAGGGCATCAGCGAATCCTGGTGGCTGCCGCATGTAGATGTCGTCGGGAAGATCACCATGTAAGAAGGCGTTAGAGATATCCAATTGTAGTATAGGCCAGTTCCTGTTAAGAGCGAGAACAAGAAGAATACGAATGGTAGGCATTTTTGCGACGGGACTAAAAGTTTCGTCGTAGTTTAAGCCTTGAATTTGATCGTATCCGAGAGCCACCAGGCGAGCCTTGTGGCGTTCAACTTGACCGTCTGGACGTAATTTGGTCTTGAAGGTCCACTTACATCCGAGAATAGGTGTGTTAGGAGGGGCGGGTTGTAGAGTCCACGTTTGCTGGTTGCAAAGAGCGTTGTATTCGTCCTGCATTGCTTGGCGCCAGTGGCTGTATTTGGATGCCTGATTGTAGGAATTGGGAGTGGTGTGAGTAGAAGTGTCGGCAATGAGGCTAATGATTTGTTTTGGTTTGCGAATGCCGGACTTCAGACGAGTCTGCATATGATGTCTGGGAGGAACAGCGGGTTGAGAGTTGGTATGGGAGGAATGCGTGCTGAGGTCACTAGGTGAATTTGCACAATTAGGTGGGACGGGTACAGTAGAAGAAGTAGGTGGAGTAGAATTGATTTGATGATGAGTGGAAGGAAATAACTGAGTGTGGGATGACAGTGTGGAAGTGGGTACGAGAAGTAGAGGAGGTGTATGAGTGGATGTGTTGCTGGGAATGTTAGAGTGGGCGGTGAGTACCGATTTGTAGGGAAATTGATTTTCGTAAAAGGTCACGTGACGCGAGATATAGATGCGTTTGGTTTGAATGTGAAGGCATTTATACCCTTTATGTAGAGGAGAATAGCCAATGAAAACGCATTCGGAGGAGCGCGGCGAGAGTTTGTGCGAGGAATAGGGTTTTAACCAAGGAAAGCAGAGACATCCGAAGGTTCGAAGATGTTCGTAGGATGGCGGAGCTCCGTGGAGACGTTGGTAAGGAGATTGAAGGGAGATGGATTTAGAGGGTAACCGATTGATTAAGTGATTAGCGGTGGCAAGAGCTTCAGCCCAGAGTTGATCAGGGAGATGAGAAGCGTGGAGAAGCGTGCGGGTAAGCTCAAGAAGATGACGATGTTTGCGTTCCGAGACCCCGTTTTGTTCGGGAGTGTGAGGACAGCTTAATTGCTGAATAATGCCATGGTCCGCCAGGAAGGTTTTGAAGGCGGTACTGGTGTACTCGCCTCCGCCATCAGAACGCAGAATTTTGGGTTTGGTGCTGTGTTGGTTCAAGATAAGATTGCATAAGGTTTTAAATTTAGTTAAGGTTTCTTGTTTGGAAAACATGGGATAAATCCAAGCGAAGCGCGTATTGTTGTCGATAAAAATAACGTAGTAGCGAAATCCGTCTAAAGAAACATGCGGGGACGGACCCCAAACATCAGAATGAATTAAGTCAAACGGAGATGAAGAATTAGACATGCTTTTATTGAAAGAATGTTTGTGACTCTTGGCCACGTCACAGGATTTGCATATAAACGAAATTGGTACATTTTTGAGTGTAGGTATGTAGGTAGAAAGAACAGAAAGAAGTTGTTTATTAGGGTGTCCTAGCCGAGCATGCCAAAGATCGGTAGAGTTGGTCCGAGCCGTGAGAGCAATGGGCTGCTCGGGTTGAGAGCTGATTTGGTAGAGACCGTTATGAAGTAGTCCACGAAGAAGCGGACGTTGATCCTGGAGGTCCTTGATCACAAAGCCATTAGCGTCAAAAGAAATCGAAACAGAGTTATCGGAAGTTAACTTGGAGACAGATAATAAATTGTGAGAAAGAGCAGGAACATGTAATAAATTTCGTAGATGTAGCTTACGAGGCGTATCCGGAAGCGGTAGAAGACCTTGTCCGGAATTGTGGATCGGTAGATAGGATCCATTGGCGATGGAGACGGTATCAGGTCCAGTGTAGTACGTGGGTGATTGAAGATTTTGTCCGTTTGGTGTGAGATGACTGGTTGCGCCAGAGTCGAGGATCCATTCTTGAGTAGAGGTGTTGGACGGTTGAGCAAGAAGTGCTCGAGGAGGCCGAGTCGTGGTGGGGGCGTACGTGAGGTTGCAACGGTGCCAGCAATTGAGGGCTGTATGACCCGTCTTGCCGCAGATCTGACAAACCGGTTTGCTGGTGTTTGTTTGGACGGTGGAAGCAGTCGTTGCTGACGGAAGATTGCTGCTCGGAGGAGATGTTTTGTTTCTGGAGAATTTCCTTTGAAATTTTCCACGGGAGTTGGAAGCAGAGTAAAGAGCAGTCACGGTTGCACTGTTTTGCTGTTCTTTGAGAGCATCTTGTTGAAGTGTGATCTCTTCACTACAAAGGAGAGAATAGAGTGTGTCGAGGTCGATGGGTAAAAGAGAGGTGCGAATAGATGTCTTGAAGGGGTTGTAAATGGGTGGTAATCCGTTCAAGATGTGGATTATGATATCTTCAGGATCAATTGTAGATCCGGAGGCGGCAATATTGTCTACAATAGACTTGACGTGGGTCAAGTACTGTTGCATTGTCAGGTTTTTCATCTGAACATGATATAATTCGTTCTTGAGTTGGATAGCTCGAGAGCGATTTGAAGGCTGTAGCCGTTTCTCAAGAATCATCCACGCATCGTGAGTGGAGGTGGAAAAGATGATGTAAGGAAGTATGGTGGGGGAGATAGTTGAAAAGAGAGATGAAAGAAGGTTACTGTCTACAAGTTTCCAGCGGTGGTAATCTTGAGTTGTTTGATCGGCGGGTTCAGGTAGATCACCGGTTAGGTGACCGGCGTAACCATTGGCTTGGAAATGCTGAAGAATCTGCATGCGCCAAATGGGATAGTTGTCCGTCGTCAAGGGGTGGGGAAGGAGGTTCTTGACATTAGAGACAAGAAATTTGAGAGGAGCCGGGATGGTCATCTCTGTGGGAGGAGTTCCGGTCTGGACGGTGGAGGAGGAGGGTGGAGCAAAATTCTCTGATTCTTGATCTGCCATAGTTGGCTCTGATACCATGTGAGAGGAAAGAGGAGAGCACGCGGAACGAACAGAGGCAGACAGGAAAAGGAAACAGGAATTGTATATTGAATAATCATAGTGAATACATCCGGTAGTGTATATAAAGACCCATAGAGGGTAAGACAGTAAATACAGTTAGAAGAAGGCCTTGTATGCTAACAGCTGCTAATACCTCATAAGGTGATCGATAGTGAAAAGCTGAGTTATTGTCATTATGATTATTTTTCTTGACGACTACACCTTGTATTGTATTATCAGTTTTTCTATTGTATAACTCGTTGCTCTAGCTCCTGCTTTCTATCTCCCATTGTTTTCTCACTACTATTCCTTAGTTCTGATGTTATTTGTTTCCCACTATGCTATTTTCACTACAGTTGCACCTTGCTTTCCACCTATAAATGTTCCCTCACCCTCCTCTGTCCCTGCTATATGCATTGTTGCGAGCTAGAAATCATACAGTGAAATTTCTATTTTCTTCGGTTCTTGTGTTTGGTGGTAGGATGTACATTCTTTGAGAGCTTTGTAGGTGTTGACAACTGCTTCCGAGGGAAAGTCTCCTTATGCCAATGTGATGCCAAGTTCATTTTGGATGATTTTTAACATTCTTTTTATTTTAATTTGTTTACTCTAGTTTGTGGGTATGATTGAAATTTTATAAAGTGTATATATATTGAGTTAGCTTTTCGAAGTTTGAACTTGAATTTTGCTTAAAATTGATGTTTGTTTACTATTTATATAATGAAATTTCATATTTCAGTGACTATTAGATTATTATTTAGAATAAAACGAATTATTATTTCTATATAAAAAGTGATTTATTTTTGCTAAAGTTACAAGTTGGTAAAGCGCAGATTGTGATTTTTTGTCATTTCATTGTGTAAGCTATTTTAGGTTGTATTAGAAACCCTAGAAGCTTAATTTCCCAACATCACTAGAAGTGTGAGGCAATAAGGCACACAATGAGATTAAACCTAAGCGAAACAATCGTGGGTACCACGAAATGCTTGCAATTCATAGAAGGTAATCCTTCATTTCTATAGTACCTCATCGATGAACATCAATATAAAGACACAACAAGTTAGGATAGACTATATGTCTAAAATTCAAGTTAAAAGGAATAAGTTCAGACATGAAGCTTGAGAATTTGTATCTTTAAAAAAAAAAAAAATGAAGACAAAAGGCAAGGCAAGACAATTCAAAAACAGAAAAAATGGTTGAAAATAAAGTTATTAAATTTGCAAACATCAAACTTCAAGCAAGCAAGACGCTCAAATTAGTTAAGCAGGAAACTCCAAAATAGACTTCAATAAACTCCCTAAAGAACACCTCGAGCCAAGAAGCAGGTAAATTATTGAAAGAAATAAGGAAGAGGAACCAAAATATTAGATCTATAACATTAGAATTTTAAATATTAGTGCAATTTTCTGACAACATTCTACCAAAAGACGATGAGTATATAGCGTCAGCATCTGTGAGATGAGGGGGTTTATTCTGCAGAAATATACCTTAGGTTGTTTCCAATATTCTTTGAAGAGGGAAGGGCTTCGAACACAAAGTTCTCCAACTCCATCTGTGCTATTTCCATCTTCTCCAATTATCTTAACCTGAAAACAAATAACAAAAGAAATAGCATTTAGGAAAACACAATAATTGATATCAATTCAACGTAGTCCTCACCAGACAATATTTGCTAAAGTATACAAAAGTGCACAAGTTAAATGAATCTACAGTCAATTCAACACTGCTTAGAGAAATTCCAAATAATGACAATTGGGCAGCATCAGTACCAGTTCTGCATTCCAAAAGATTAGTAAGTTCTTAGGTATGAATCAAAGAGATCGGTTAGTTTCATGCAAATTAAAGTTGAATTTTACTATTTGTTGTTTCATCCTGCACACATTGCAAAAAAAAAAAAAAAATTTCCTAGCATACCGTCTATACAAATGATTATAAAATTTGTTTTCATATCATAAACAAATTAGACGTAAATGCAATCTCCCAACAACCTTCAACCTGAACGGATTCTGATCAACTGAGATGTGCTAACCTAATTAAGCTAATTTTTTTGTCTCAGCCCTTACCTGTCCAGCAGGTCGCGCCTCTTTGCTCGAACCCACGCGCACGACCTAGCTACTTCTATTCACTCCCCGAGCTCCTCACACCCGCACTCTCTCGTTCCCCCATCTTCCCTGTCACTCTCGACAAGAGCTGCGGCGTGAAGGAGATGGAAGGAGGAACGGTGGTGATGTCCTCGGAGGCAGCCGGCCGAAGATAAGCTCGAGCGCGATAATTATTAGTTTTACTTACATATACTTATTAATAAGGAATGTAATTAAAAATAGTAATTATTATGATTTAATGTTTGCATAAAAAGTGTTGTATTAAAAAATTAATTAATTAAAATATTAAATTAAATTAATTAATATTATCTATAATTTACTTTTATTTATTAAATATTTTCATTAATGTAATATTTTATTAATTAATAATTAATTGAGATAATCAATTCCATTAATATAATTAAGATTAATAAAAAAAATTTAATTTTGGATTTGTATAATATATTAATTAATAACTAGATGATATATTAATATATAATAAATATGATTAAGAATACTATAATTAATTTTATTGTAATGAGATAGTAATGTATTAATCATTTTTATCAAAAACTATTTTTAAAATTTTATTTGAGCTATTAGATTTTAAATCTTGAAATAAGTACTCAAAAAAATTCTTAATCAAATTTAGGCTTCATTTGGGGTGGCTTTCTTTCTGTTTCTTAAAGTAGCTTTTTAGTAAAAAAATTTTAATTTTTGTATTAAAAAAAAATATTTTAAGAAACAGAAAGAAAGCCGTCCCAAATGATGTCTTTGGCTTCGTTTGGAACAACTTTATTACTACTTAAAATAGCTTTTTAGTACAAAAGTTTTTATTTTTTGCTAAAAAACTGCTTCAGGAAGCAGAAATAAAGCCATCCCAAATGAAGCCTTAATCTCTATCATATTAAAAAAATTTCAGAATTTAACACCCTCAAAATTTAGTAAATTTATTCAACTAAGGGTGTGTTTGGGACGACTACAGTTGTCGGTAAAGTATGTTGAGAAATTGATGCATAAAAAAGTTACTTTCTAAAATTGCTGTACATAAATCATTATAGTTTTGGAAAGTACAACTATGTAGCTGTATGCGAACCAATTACCTTGATACCCTTATATATATTGAGTTGAAAAAAAAATTTGTATATATTTCAATTTTTTTAAAAATCTATATAATAACTAACTAGCATTTCTAAATTACAATTGTACCGATTTTATGAAATATTTTGTCTTTTAAATATCAAAGTACTCTTTTTTTTTTTTGACAATATAATATCACACTTCAAAATTATCTTGAGAAAATAATAATATTTGATATTACATAAAAAAAAATATTTTTTTAAGTCATATATATCCTAAATGTATTCCTCAAAAGGCCAATAATGAATTATATTCTTGGTACAGGCGTTTAGCCATAACCCATGAAAACCGGATGCAACCAATCACAAAGATGACGGATCCACAGAGTAGGGGTGCAAACGGGCAAATTATTGGGTCAGGTGACCGAAGCCATCTCTCCGTTCGGTCGCCAATAGAAATGCGCCATCTGTTAGTCGTTTTTTTAATTTAATATTAACGCTTTATGTCTTGTCAGAGTTAGCGACCCGACCCGATAACGCTATTCATTTGAACTTTTAAGCTTTTGCCGCCCTATTTTTTCATTTTGAGACCCGCGAAAGACGCAAATATGTGCTGCTGTAGAAGAAAAAACGAGCCAGAAAATTGCAGAGAAGAAATGGACTGCTCAGTGAAGAGGGAGGTGGAAGAGGGAGTGCATGAATCAGAAAGGATGCATGAATCGGAAGGGCTGGTGCATGAATCGGAATCGGAACCTAACTTAGCCGGAAATTCCTCTGGTTTAAACATATCGGTAAGTATCTTGGAAAAACGAGTTAGAAAGTTGTTTGTAAGCAGAATAAATTTTTTAAGCAGAAAGATGACGTAGGTTTCAGCTCATTATTCTTAGGATTTTTGATTTTGCGATTTTTAAGTAGAATAAATTTCTTTGTTGTTGTTGTTGCTGCTTAGCATTCATTATTGATTTCTAGGATGAAAATGATAAATAAAAGAACTGAACTAGTTGCGCTATAGTTGCGCTATGGTTGCTCTATGGTTGCTCTATGGTTGCGCTATGGTTGCGCTATAGTTGCGCTATAGTTGCGCTTTACTTGCGCTTTACTTGCCCTTTACTTGCGCTTTCAGGCTGTATACAAAGATGAGACAGAAGCATATGAATGTTTTTGCACTTATGCTCACGATAATGGCTTTAGTGTCCGAAAGGATCATCATAGTTTTTGGCCAAATTCTAGAAAGATAAAATCGAAGGATTTTGTTTATTCAAAAGCTGGTTTCAAAAAAAGTGATGATCATAATTCAGGAAAGAGGAAGAGATTCATTAGACCAGTTGTCAGAACTGGTTGTCCAGCCATGGTGAGGTTTGTCACTGATGAAGACGGTTACTGGCATGTCAAAAGATTTATTGAATCTCACAACCATGAATTAGCTAGCCCAGCCGACCAACACCTTTTAAGATCATGTAGGAATGTTATTGAGGAAAAAGCTGCCGTGCTAAAATCGATGACAAATGCAGGGATTAGAACCGTTGATGCATATGCCTACCTTGCAGAGGAAGTTGGTGGATGTGAGAATGTCGGATTCTCTAAGAGGGACGCCTACAATTTGATTCAGAAGGAGAAAAGAGCAAGGATTGAAATTGGTGACACTAATTCTTTGATTCAATTATTTAAAGATCGACAAGTTGAGGACCACATGTTTGCATGGGATGTTCAATATGATGATCAGGATAGATTGTTAAATTTTTTTGGGTTGATGGCAGAAGCAGGATAGATTATGAATGTTTTGGAGATGTGTTGATTTTTGATACTAGTTACAGGCTGAACAAGTATAATTTTATTTGTGCGCCATTTGTTGGTGTTAACAATCATTGGCAGAATATTTTGTTTGGGGTTGCTTTTTTGTCAGAAGAAACAATTGAAAGTTTTACATGGTTGTTTAAAGTATTTGTACGAATAATGGGTAATAAATATCCAACAACAATATTCACTGATCAGGACCAAGCTATGGCCAGGGCCATAGAAGTTGCATTACCTCACACTCGTCATAGATTATGCCAATGGCACATATTTAAAAAGGTTCCATCAAAAGTTTCCATCTACAATAACAATAATAAAGTTAGAGGACTCTTCCATAAGTGTATGAGGTGGTGTGATTCTGAGGAAGTGTTTGAGGAAGCGTGGGATGAAATGATCAAGGAAGGGAATCTTCATAACCATGAATGGTTGCAGGATCTTTATAAGATAAGGAGAAAGTGGTCAACTGCTTTTAACAAGGATTCCTTTTGCATGGGCTTTTTATCAACGCAGCGTAGTGAGTGTACTAATAATGTGTGTCATGGCATTTCAAAGCCAACAAGTTCATTAACTGATTGTTTTCTTGGCTTGGAAAAGGTATTGATCAATTGGCGGCAAAATGAGCAAGATGAGGATTACAAATGCAGTCAATCTGAAATTGTTCCCGTGATAAAGAACAGCTCAATATTAAAACAAACTGCTAGATATTACTCAAGAAGAATATATTCAATTTTTGAGGAAGAATTTATAAAGGCTGTGGGAGAAATGAGTATAGATTTTGTCTCGACTGATTCTTCAAAGTATATAGTCAACTACATAGAGAAAAAGAATCAAAACCATCCTTGGGTTGTTCACTTTGATGCAACAGAAGGTAACATTCAATGCAGCTGTAAGAAGTATGAAACCATGGGATTGCTGTGTTCTCATTGTTTGAGGGTTTTTAAACAGTTGGATATGACTAAATTCCCTGATAAGTACTTATTACTTCGTTGGTCAGCAAGGGCTCGACAAGTTTTTTATTCAGGTTACTTGCTTAATTCTCAAAGAAGTAATAATTTCCAAAGTGGTAGGGGATTCATATTCAGAAATCAGGTGAGCAGGTTTGCATATCAAATGAGCACGGAAGCTCAAGGGAATGAAGAGGCAGAGGAGTTTATTCTTTCCTCATTGCAAGACATGTATAAAAAATTATACTTAATTCTTGGTGGCAAGAAAAGAAATCATAAGGATGTTGCTAGTTCCCAAGGTGGAACTGCAAATTTGAAAGATCCTCTAAAGCGTAGACCTAAAGGCATATCAAATTCAAGACTGAAAAGCCATTGGGAGAAGAAGAAACGGCCTAAAAGTAAGTTTTTAATAATTTGTTAATTATTTAATTCCTAATCCTAATACAAAAACTCTAGTTTCTTACAGATAAGAAACCTTTAGTGGGGGATAATCCAATGGAGGAACCTTCTTCAACACAACCTTCTTCAACACAGATGAACTTTTCAAGCATGCCTGAATGTTTCAGTGAGGAATATATAACAGGCATACCATCATGCCAACCTGGAGCTGAATACACCAAGTTGATGATGGATTTTCTTTTCTTCGGAGTTGAAATTTAATGAATTTGCAATGTAATAATACTTATTTGGACTTATTGATTTCATTTATTGGTTGTAATAAAAATTTTTATATACATCATGCTTCATTGGTTGTAAAAAAAATCTAATGTTGTTGTTGCTTAGCTTTCATTATTGATTTTTAGGATGAAGATGATAAATAGAAAAACTGAACTTGTTTGATATCTAATTGCGCTATGGTTGCGCTACGGTTGCGCTATGGTTGCGCTACGGTTACGCTATGGTTGCGCTATGGTTGCGCTATAGCTGCGCTATAGTTGCGCTGAAGTTGCGCTATAGTTGCGCTTTACAGAATATGCACATTTTAGAAGTTACAGATTTTAGAGAATGCTCATTTATAAACAGAATATAACAGAATATGCACATTTTATACAACAATCAAAAACTATATAAAAACATAATAAAATGCACATAAAAAAAAATATATATAAAAAATATAATAAAAATTACATTTATAAATCATGGATAATATTTACAATAAGTTACAGATTGTTTACTTCTTTGTTTGTAGAAAAAGAAAATATGCTAACTCTGCCCTAAATTTTGGCATATGCGTTTGTCAATCTTTAAGAGCATTTCAGTCTGTTTTTTTTTCGTTGGATGGCCTTTTCCATATATTTACAAACAAACATTCCACAATCGTAGTTGTTTGTTTGTGTTGGAATTCCACGAACCGCCTGGACATTCCATTTCGTAATATCGCTTGAAAAGCATCCAATGGTGTCCTCGTGCAAATACTTTATCTGTACGAATAAAACATTATAAAAATTTATTATGTATATAAACATAGTAATCTGGATTAAACTTGAAATATGAATTGAACTTACAACTGTATGACAAATACTCTTATGTTCAGGATTTGGTAATGAATCATACATTTTCCAGACTTTCTCCTTTAATTTTCCAACAAGAAGAACCCAATGCTTCTCGAAAATTATGGGTTGCACAATAAGTTTGCTTTCTTGAATTGAAACTGGATTAATGTGATTGATAAAAATTTGATAATCCTGATTGTATGACTTGTAAACCTGCAATAATTCAGTTCTATAAGGAAAAACAAAAGTAAAAAAAAAAGATTAAAATATTATTTATACTTACCCTGTACAATGGAGAAATGTACAGGTAATGTTGGAATTTCTCCGCCATTAACCTACTCTGCTCAAGTAAAAAGAAAGCAAAAGCATCAACATGGTTATCTGCTAACCAATCATTTGTGAGCAGCATGTCAATATCTGATCTTTTTATCTCGATATTTCTAGATGAAAATATTATGTGTTCCTTACAAAAACAAAGAAAAATTTAATGATAAAACGAAACCTTAGCGCAACCTTAGCAAAACCATAGCGCAACCATAGCGCAACTATAACGCAATTATAGCGCAACTATAGCGAAACCATAGCGCAACCATAGCGCAACCATAGCGCAACCTTAGCGCAACCATAGCGCAACCATAGAGCAACCATAGAGCAACCATAGCGCAACTATAGCGCAACCATAGCGCAACCTTAGCGCAACCATAGAGCAACCATAGCGAAACTAAACTTACTTTGTATTAAATTTCTTGAAACATTCATCCATCATTCGTTGTTTTTCCTCTGTTAAAAATTGCTTCCCTGGATAATCCATATTTTCCATTGCTGGTCTTGTCTCTACTATTATATTTTCTACAGAAATAATCTCTTTATTCTTCTTTACGTATGGTATGATTGGTTTTGATGAACTCTCTTCTTTTTCATCATTTTCTCTTTTTCTCTTTTGTTGTGGAAGTTCTTCGGCCATTGGTGGAGGTGGAGGTATTGGTTGTTGTGGGGGTATTGGTGATTATGGAAGAATTTCTTCGGCCAATGGTGGTGGAGGTGGAGGTATTGGTAGTTGTGGCAGAATTTCTTCGGCCAATGGTCGAGGTGTTGGTATTGGTTGTTGTGGAAGTTCTTTGGCCATTGGTGGAGGTGGAGGATGATCTTGTATTGGTGCATGTCCTGAAGGATACAAAGCTGTGTTTTTCACGGATTGGAAGCTGGAGGCAGATGTAGATACATGCGGCTTATCTGGATTGTGATCACACTACATTGGAAATTCAATGAATTTGTACTTCAGTGAGTCTTGATCAGCCTGCAATTTCTCCAAAATATCTTCAACTCTATCCAATCTTGCTCCCACATTATCTTGAATTTTATTCAACATCTTCTCAAAAATTTCAAAACATTTATTCTGAACAGCCTCTAAATCTTCCCTTCTAATGGGTGGCTGTTCAGCAAAAGGTTGACTGGTTGAAATTTTTTTGATAGGTGGACGGGTAGAAGGTTTAGTTGGCGGCAGAGATTCAGTTTCTAGAGGTTCATTATGAGGAGAATCAGGGGGAGAGAGAGGAGGGGAGGGTGGTGGGGTGGTGTCAATTTTCTTTCTTGCGGAGGCCTTAATTTTTTGGGGTGAATGCAATTTTTGTGGTTCATGATCTGAACGGGTTTCCAAGTTTTGTATGGCAGTAGTGTCAGCCCCGAATTTTTCGGCCTCCTCATTGGTAACATTGTCAAGACAAATAAAAATCTGCAAAAAAACAGAAAAATTTATTAAAGCGCAACCGTAGCGCAACCTATAGCGCAACTATAGCGCAACTTATAGCGCAACCATAGCGCAACCATAGCGCAACTATAGCGCAACAATAGCGCAACCTTAACATAATTTGCATCAGGTAAACGATAAAATTACCTCACTATTCTTTAAGAATTTAAATAATTTGGCTGCATTATCTTGAGTAAAGTATAAATCTGTATACCCCTGACATCTAAGAAAACGTGGTCTTATTTCTGAATCGGTTGGTTTATTCAAATAAAAATGTTCCAAAAATCAAATCTGTATAATGTCAAAAATAAAAATTTTAAAGTTAACATTTAAAAACATTAAACATGTAGAATAACCAGTAGGAGTGTGGAGTGGAAACTTACCAGTAGAAGAGGAAAAAAGCCATTGATGTAACCCAATGGTTTTTGTTGTTGAAACTTCTCAAAAATTGTGTTGAACTCCACAACCATGAAATTCCTTAAGCATGAAGCCCAATTAATGGAACTGAACTCACTTAAATTATTTGCTATAGTTGTGAGCCTTCTAGGGGTTTTATGACTATTTAGTGGAAAGAAAAGGTTAGATAATAAAAACATAATAAAGGTCTTTATTTTTGTTGCATTATCAGATAATCTGTCTAAGTTTGACATTTCTGTTTTAATTTCAGTTGACAGAGGTCCATTTAGAGGATCAATCCTCCATTTGATATCAATGCCTCTGTTTGGCATACCTGTCAGAAAATTTCAGTTGTTAAAGTTCAAAAAACATATAGCTATAAAAAATTCCATATTCAAAATATTACCTGTCAACAAAGCAACCTCGTCAGTAGTGAATTTCAGAACATGACCGAGGACGATGAAGCCCTCATCAGCAGGACTCCAGAATTTGAGAACCTCAAAAAGAAGAGGTATACACTGCTGGAATGCGGGGAACCTCTAAAATTGATGAATGTTCAGATTCTTCAATGTTTGCTCCACTTCATCATCAATGATCTCGGCAAAAGCATCACAATGTTTGCGGAAAGAAGTAACATAATATCTAGATGTTACTGGCCTTTGATAGGGTGTCCTCATCTATAACAAAAAGAAAAATCAGAACTATATCGAAACCATAAAATAGCGCAACCATAGCGCAACCATAGCGCAACCATACATTTCGTAATTTACTAGCTTAAAAGAAGTTTTAAATTAAAAAAAAAAACCCAAAAATTGATAACCACATTGAACATATATGCTAGTTTTACAACTATTACTAAACCCTAAAACTTAGAAGATAGCGTAAACCTTTCGTATTATTTGCTTCATCCATTTACGAAGAGAAGAAGCGTGAAAAATCAGAAAATAAATATTTGAACAATATATTACATTAAACAAATATTGGTAAAATTATAAGTAAACCAAACCCTAAAATTTAACGGCAATATAACTTTAACGCAACGAAAGCGCAAGTAAAGCGCAAGTTAGGCGCAACCATACCTCTTCCTGATTGATGATCTTCTACAGTCTCGTCGTCTACCTCCGGCAGGAATAAGCAAATGCAGAACCAGAGAGCGCTTACCAGAGCTGGAATTCGGGTGAAAATGTCACTCGAAAATAAAATACGCGACGTTTCCATTCTTTCTTTTCCGGAATTCAAATGAATAGCGTTATCGGGTCGGGTCGCTAACTCTGACAAGACATAAAGCATTAATATTAAATTAAAAAAATGACTAACAGATGGCGCATTTCTATTGGCGACCGAACGGAGAAATGACTTCGGTCACCTGACCCAATAATTTGCCGTGCGAACGAGGCACTGATGAGGAGCAAAGAGAAGCCAGTCCGTGAGATCTGTAAGCAACGTGGCCGGCGATAGGCAATGATTCCGACATTGGGCTGCATCGATGGCGACAACAAAGAGGATAGAAAAAGGTGGGGAGAGCGAAGTAAGGTGAGAAGGAGGGCGCACAACTCATCTAAGAGCTGCGATTGATGCTGGTGATCGCAGCCCATATTTAAATAGGAATCCTAATCTTAACGGGGAGAAATGGAGAGAAGAAAGCAGAGTCGGAGGAATGCGTGCGGGAGAAGCAGCGGTGTCTTTGGCAAACGGCGCGCATCAAAGAAGGTGAGTCCGAGATGGATGAACTAGAGAAGGTCAAGACGCTGGTTTGTAGCAAACATTGCGATTGGTCATTTCCATCATTTATGCCCTTCGAAACGGCGGAAAGCAGCAACCCGCAACGGACCATGGGAGGCAATGAAACGTCGCGAGAAGCAGCAACGACACGCAGAACTTTTTCTAACTACGTTCTGCCTCAATACCCCAAACGAGCATTTAATAATTTTTTATAAAGCAAAGCAGCCGTGAAGCCGTCCCAAATGCACCCTAAATTAACTAATATCAAGTCAATTTAATAAAGAAAGGCGGTTGTTGATATCTAGCTTTAGCTTATACTTCATCGATAACTAGCAATATAAATAAATAAATAAATAAAAAGGATTATCAGATCACATTGAAAAAAGAAAAATATTTGAAGGGGAGAATCATTGTTCGAATGTATCATACCTCCACCCGCGGTAGAGGTTTCCCAACAGTACCTGCCTTCCTAATACCATGCAAAGGGTTGGAGAGCGCCATGACAAACTAAAAAAAAAAAAAATCACATCATAAATAAAATGTGCAGGAAGGCAACTTGATAATTGAGATATTTAGGCTTCGTTTGTTCCAAACAGTTTTCTTACTATTTTTTAAAGTGATTTTTAGCATAAAATTTGTTTGAGTTATAAGTTTTTATATTAAAAAGCTGCTTTAAAAAATAGTAAGAAAGCTATTCCAAACAAAAGCTTTAGGTTTCATTTGAGAAGGCTTTCTTACTGCTTCTCAAAGCGATATTTTAGTACAAAAATTTTAATTTTTTTACTAAAAAATTATTTTTAAGAAGCAATACGAAAGTCTTCCCAAAGGAAGCCTTAGTTATCTTCATTTACCTCTGTCATGCCATAGCGTTCCAAAAGCCGGTGTCCTGTTATCTCCTCCCATTGTTTCATTATAGGATAAGGAAGGGCTGATGACCCGCACATCTAAGAAAAATGGCAAAATCAATGGTTATTCTCAGAGAACTAAATACAGGTAGCACAATATTTGAAATATTTAGATAGAAAACATAAATGAACGACCATCCAACAGCAGTCTTGGCAAAAATCCGAGAAGAGAATGTAATTGAAGATTTTGGATCCTCTTCTTGTTGTTCTAGGTCCTGGTTAGAATTAATATGGATCGCATGGGAGTAACTCATGCCAACTTTTCGTACAAAAAGGTGCATTTCACAAAAGGAAACCCTTATGAATAGAGAGATTATTCTGCGCGGATACCGGAGGAGAAGAACCGTCCGGTTTTGTATCTCTGAACGGTAAAAGCGTAGTATGAACAGTAAAAGCTCAGTGAGCATAGAGACAAACTGGACGGTTCTCACCGATCGGTGTCTTGACAGAATAATTCATCTCTGAAATATCCCTATACCAAATTTAACAAAACAACTGAAACATTTGGCATAAATTTGTTCATGCCGAGTAATAGCTGGATTGAAATAGTTGATATGTGTGCTCACACCAGTTGCTGTTTTGAGCTTTAAACTTAACAAAGCTCACAGCGTTAGTTAAAGAGATGTGCTTTGTATTGGATGAATAAACTTTGGATTCTTCTTGCAGTTCATGTAAGGCCTAAGTCCAGATTCCAGATACAATGCATCAATTAATATGGTAGTTAAATTGATTAGTTACAGGCTGTATAAGTTGGTCATATAAGTTGCTTGCTGGTTGTAATGAACAGCTAGCTATACAGAATTTTGAATATGTAGCTTATATATGTAACGCGATCTAAAGAATGAAATAAGAAGGGCGGTGCATATTTTTCTGCTTCATTGCTTGCCTGCAGTGCTTTCATCTCCTGCTCCAGGGCTCTCATTGTTTTAGAGCCTGGAACCTGTTAGACCGGTCCAGCTGGTCACGGGCTCACAAGACGGATGCGGAACTCTTCCGCTCCTGCAGGAGTCGCGTGAGCCGCCGAAGCAAATGAAGCATTTTAGGAAGGATTTTTTAGGGATTTGGGAGGGAAATCTGAATGTAGGGACTGTTTAGGGATTTCCTTTTGATTTGTATGCATTAAATTCTTTGTTTTCCTAGAGTTAGTGCATCTTGAATTTGGCTGAAATTTGAGATCTCTTAGATTTAGGTTTTTCTTTGGGCTCTAGCGGCGTCTAGAGATTTGGGAGTGATCGATCCTCCTCTCGAATAGAGGATCAATTGTATCTTGCTATTTTCCGTTTCCCTTTCATAAAAAAATACAAATTATCTACTGTTTTTGTGATTTTGTGAGGATTTTTGTGAAGAATTCTCGCTGTTTTCCGAAGATTGATAAGAAATACTTGAGATCTCCAAGTGTTTCCTATCAGAAGACAGGAAGAACTATAAAACAATTGTAATTGGTGAGCGTAGGGATGCAGATTCAGATATTTTTTTCAGGAACATGGCAGCCCATCCCTACAAGTTCACCCACTATATGAAACGGACTAGAGTACAGGTACTCAGTTTAGCTATCCTTTCTTGAGTATGGATGCTTTCTGAAGTAGTAGCTGGACAATTTAATAATTGATAATGAGAATATTATCAAGATTTAAAAAAAAAAGTTCATTTTCTTCATGTGCTGGTCTCACTCAGAAGAAACGAGGCTGAAAACAAGGGTTCATTTTTATGAGAAGTGGTATCCATGAAAATAAAAAAGTTTAAAACAGTCAAGTGATAACATTATGGCTTTGTTTGGGACGACTTTGTTGCTGCTTTTTAAAGCGGTTTTCTAGTACAAAAATTAAAATGTTTGTACTAAAAAACTGCTTTAAGAAGCAATAAAAAAGCCATCCCAAACGAAGCCGATATCTCTTTTTAGTGTTTGAGTAGCCAACAAACACACATTTTAAAGCTCTTAAATCAAATGTAACTATTGTGAGTATGCATATGCATAAGGAAACAATCAAAACTTTTAAGGGAAATGTTCCCAGATTTGTTGAAATACGGGTGGAAGTTCAAGAGAACTGCCATAGAAGTTGTATCCTATGATTCTACGAGGAATCCTATTTATTTAGAATACAAGTGTTAGGACAGGCTTCTCCCCAAAGGTACTTAGGGACACTATTTAACAATGTCCTAATCATATTAAGAAAATGTCTAATTTTTCGTTCAACCATTCTATTTTATTGATAATATTAATACAAGAGGATTCATGTATAATCCTGTATTTATGAAGGAGGGAGTTTGAGAGTAACTCTAATTAGGTGCTTATCAATTTGAGAAAGATGGGAAAGATGTTACTTTCATAATTATATTTCCCTTTCACAAGGAATAGCTAATTAATTCTAATATAACCAACATTAAATGACACAAATCATGTTGCACGAAGATGTTGAGAATCCGAGAAGGCCCACATATCTTAGTAATAGAGAAAAAAGACTAAAGGGTTTACAAATATTGTTAAATTCAGAGAATTGGGGAGGGGAAATGATGTGAAACTACTAGGAGTTATGGTTAGAAATAAAAAGAGAATTGTTTTAAGTTTTGCTTTTATAAGATTATTTCGATCATGCAAGAGAGAATTAAGAATTAGAAAAATTCAACTTGCTTAGGCCAAAGATTAGCAATAGAGAAATTAACCAAGGCTATTCATTCAAATTTCATGGAGATTTAAATGCAAGTACAATCAACAAAATCCAACACTTAACAATGAGAATTTCACCTCAAGGCCTTCTCACTCAACTATTTGTAGGCTTTAACGGAGAAAGATGAGCCAAATAATGAGGGATATTACCACTACGAGGATGGCGCCGATGAACTTTGTTGGTGGAGAGGTATCCGACGGAGAAGGACGTAGGGGGTGGCCGACGAGGCTCCACTCATAGCTTGAGAAACGTCGGTCGATGATACTTGCCAGAATAGGGATGACTCGCTCCAAATATTCTTCAACAGTAGTTTCGTCTTCAAAGCCCACGTCAAAGCACGAAGATCTTAGGATGTTGATGCTTCCGTCGGCGTTGAATACAAGACCCCACTCAAGCTCCGGATCCGCCATGCATGCTTGATGTTGGCGAATCATTTAAGTGAGAATGAGGGAGAATCCTTGCGTCAAAAGAGGGGAAGACGAGGTATGAGAGGCCGGCGGTATTTCAAGGAGAAGGGGGGAGGGGTTCGGCCAAGGTGAGAGAGAGGGAGATCCCGGTTAGATGAGTGTAGCAAGGGTTTTACTCAAATCTGAAATTAACTTCAGATTTTAGCAAAATTAGGAGGGAATTATTTGAATTATTTTCAAATTTCAAATGTCATTAAGGGAGGTTTGATGAGCAATTAATGGAGCCCATCAAAGAGGGAGGCCGACGGTTTCAATAGAGGAGGGAGGAAGGTTTCTATTCAAAATCTGAAATTAATTTAGGATTTTGAATAAAAGGGGGGGAAGTTTAATTTGAAATTGGCTTTCAAGTTTAATTTGAAATTGGCTTTCAAATTAAGAGAGAAATTAGTGAATTAATTGGGCATTAATTGAGCAATCAAGTAGGGGAAAACCCTCATGGGGCCTGCGGCAATGTGAGAGAGGAGGGAGGGATTAAGGGGGAAGAATATCTCTTTCCAAATGGGAACGAAAATTTAGAGGGAAATTAAAGACTCCTCCAACTAGGTTTCATTCAAATTTTGAATTCGAAAACTTTCCATATCTGGCTTCGCCAAATTTGGAAACTTTGAATTCAAGTAATTTCAAAATTCGAACAAGAAGGGGGGAGAGTGGGAGGAGGCCGGTGGTGGATGTGCTTGGGAGGGGTGGAGGAGGTGGGGTGGTCGGTGGCCAAAGGTGGGCTAGGGCCGGCGGGTTGGGAAGGGGAAGGGGATCGGGGCGGTGGAGGTAGACCACGAGTCATGGACTCTTTCAATGACTGCCGGGTACTGCTTTTCGCCCACACCTTGGGCTCTCGTTCTCCTCTCTAGCTCTCCACAAGAAGAAGTAGAAAAAAGATAACAAACTAAATTTCATTCAAAATATTCATTAACCTCAAAACAATACATGAGACCACTATATATAGGTCTCAACTCATACAAAGAGAAAATACCAAATTGCCCTCTGGGCTACAATGACAAAATAACTCCCCACAGGGGTAAAAATGGAAAGAAAGCAAATAAAACAAGATAATAATAAAATACATCATGACATCTAAATCAAAAGTAGAGGCACTGAATCGTGGCCGTCGATCTGCGGTTTCGACGGCGATAAACATGTCGGTAGCGTCTTTCGATGTCCTCATCAGGAAATGCTTAGTTTTATTACACAAAACTATTCTTATTTATAGATCTATATAAGATATTGTAACAAGGAAACAAATATTTAGAGAATAATGCATAATTGTACTAATATAACCCTTCCTGAATCAGCCACCCAAATAGGCAAGGAGATCGGCGTGATCCAGGTGAGCCTCCCCCATGGATCCACATGCTGGCCATGGGATAAGGGCTAAGGGACAACTGAGATTTAACAACATGATCCATTTGAGCCTCTCATGGATCCTCATGCTGGTTGTGGGATCAAGGGCCAATGGATGATTGAGATTTTTAACATTCCCCCTCAAGTTTGAAAAAATAGATATGTCATTCCCAACTTGATAATTAGTCCAAAAAAAGTAGAGTTATCAAGTCCTTTGGTGCATCATAGAGTACTTTGGTCAACAACGCTTTGGGAGGAATTAGCTTTAAACATTGTTGCGCAAAGGATAGCGTGGAAGCCTATCTCAATCAAGACTGCAAGGTGCAAGGAAGCAATGAAGGCTGCGTTGAACAATAGCCCTCAAGATATCGGAAATGACAATAAAGACCGGAGGTGGGACTGCAAGGAAAGTGGATTAATTATCCTTCAGGTATGTCTCCCCATCAGTTCTCAATGGAAGGTCGGTAATGAATGCACGACAATAAAAAAGGAAAAATAATATTTTTATGATTGCGGCAAGCTTTAAGAATAGAAACAAAAACACATGTCTCAAGCGACTCGCACTCAGTACACAGATCTCTTCCTACCCAGGTCATCCGACTCCACCTGAACAGACTCCTGTTCGATCAGCTAGTACAGGTGCACGCAAGGCCTCCGATCCCTCTAGTCTAATCGTAGGAGGGAGTACAAGTCTTGCACCATTGCTTGTCCATGCCCCCACTGTTGACCTCGATTTTCGTCCGTGAGCCATTTTGACTCATTTGCCCGCGGTGCACTTTGGGTGCGCTTTCTGTGCGCTTTCCGTGCGCTTTCCATGCACTTTGCCCTCGCATGAGCCATTTTGACTCATTTGCCCGCGGTGCACTTTGGGTGCGCTTTACCTGCGCTTTCCATGCGCTTTGCCCTCGCGTGAGCCATTTTGACTCCTTTGCCCGCGGTGCACTTTGGGTGCGCTTTCCGTGCTCTTTTCGTGCGCTTTACCTGCGCTTTCTGTGCGCTTTGCCTGCACTATACCTGTGCTTTCGACGCGCTCGACTTAAGATTTTGCTGGACCCCGAACGGCTCCGCTGTTGGCCGCGACGAGTTCAATTTGACCTAAATCAATTTCAATTTGGGTTTAATTTTATTTAATCAAGTTGATCGAACTTAGCCCGATTCTAATCGGACCAATTTGATCAAATTCACATTCAAATTTAATTCATGACAGCCTAAATTAGTTTTAAATAGATTTCGAATCACTTTTAATAAAATTTGAATACGATTGCAAAATCAGGAAATTATCTCGACGGCTGCGATCAAACAAAATCTTTGTTTTGGCCGAAATCCTGCGTCTCAGAGATTTTCTGCGACTCGAGCAGACATCGAACAACGAGGAAACAATTTAGGAAGTTTTCGGAAGCTGGAGGACGACGACGCGAATTGGCGGGCTTCCTCTTTCGGCAACGAGGGCGATTTACTCAAGACAAAGCTCTCGATCTTCGGCATTACGCTCTAGCTCCCTCTCTCTCTCCCTCTCCCGATTGTTCGCTCAACACGACCGACCTCCTTCAAGGCTGCAAGGTAAGTTTCCCTCTTCCTCTTCCTCTTCTCCTTCCTCTTCCTTCTTTTTTCATCATCTTCAACTTCTTCTTTTTCCTCCTTTCTTGTTCTTCTTTCTTCTTCCCGTTTCTTTGCTCTTTCACCTTCTTTTTTTTTACCAATGTGTAAGGATTTCATGATGTTTTTTTTTTTTTTATGGTGAGATGATGATTTCTTTTTTCTGTTTACTTTATAAAGATTTTGAGAATATTACCTATCAATTATGTGATGGAATGTCATTGAAGAAGTGGAAGCAAGAGCAAAGCTTCTTGTCTCTTGTAGTTGAACGTTGTAGAAGGGTGATCTCCATGTCACCTTATTTCCTTAGCTTTATATTGTTGCATATCAATTGTTTGATGAAATGACCCTAAGAAAATGTTACAATGAAGTTGCTTCTTTCTTTGCAAGCAATGTCTGCTCATTAAAATCTTACATAAGTGGTCAAAGATTTTGTTATTTCTCAAAGCCCTTGGAAAGTTTTAAGCATGATTTGTCTTCGTCAAGTTTGGATGGTAACTGAAACGAGATTTCAAGTTATCTCATGGTTGGATTATAATCGTGGAAATTCAAAGTCAGTATTAAGCTATCCATCTAGCTTTAGTTTTGTGTGTATCAACCTTTTGGTGAAATGTTTCAAAAATGCCATGGTGTCATTCTAGCAAAAAAAAAAAAAATTTTATTTAGTTAAAAGCACTTGGTCATTCTTATATTTATGAACATCGTTGGAAGTATTAAAGGGGCTTCTCATAAGTTATTCTTAATTATTTACAAAGTGCATCTTTTACCATTCATGTTGCATGTAGAATTTGTTTCGATACTCTAGTAGAGGTGGATCTCTCCTTGCTTCTTTGTGAAAATTGCTACAGCTTTTATGAGACTTTTTCTCACTAATTTTATGAAAGAAAAGTGCAGAATTTAAGAGTTTTATTGCTGTTTTACATGAGAATTCTTATGACATTTGGGCGAGACTTTCGTTGCTTCTTGGCAGTAATTCTTGTGTCTTTTATCTCTTTTTTCTTGCTGATTTTGGAAGGATTAGGTGCAGTTTTTCTTATGTTTTTATGCTTTAAACTGTTTTGGAGATATAGTAGATGTATGCTTTCACTTGTTTATGCTCCAAAATATTTTTGAGATGGATTAGAGGTAATTTTTTTTTGGTTAAGGGTCTTACAACATCATATGCTTTAGCATAAAAACATGTTATAAGTTCGGGTCAAAGTTTCTGTCAAATTTTTGTTGGTATATAGTAGAAAGGTTGCAAATTCCTTTGGGGGCAATCATGCGCTTCATGTATTCGAAATAATTCACATTATTAGAAAGTGTGCCTGTTAGAGGTTTGAACTCTATTCTCTTTTTGTTAGGAAATGTTATAACTTGCACTATATTGGATTCTCATAAGTGGCTTTAGAGTTGTAAGTTTTACAAAAGGCTTTATGAGTTATTTCGCATCGAGAAGTTTTTTTTTCTTTTCTTTTCATGAGTTTTGCGAATCGGCTTGTGTTGAGATTTTATGAGTTTTGTCTTGTGAATGTTCCTTGATGAAAGGCTTCATAGTGCCTATTCATTAAAGAAACTTACACAAGTTTACCCCACTCCAAATGGAAGGAGAGGCACTTGATTATTTGTTGTCTTTGTAGGGTTTTGTGTCAAAAAAATTTTGGTAGATGAATTTTGTAAGATTTTTTGTGTAGCACTTAGTTTAGAAGTTCTTACAAGTTATGTTGAGATTAATTAACTTGTGTAGTAAGCCCCTTTAGTGTCTTTTAGGAGCAATTGGTGCTTTCTTATTTAATTCTCTTAGTGTTTATTTCTAAAAGAATGAGTTTCGGGGATTTGAAACATTTGGGGAGCTTTGTTTTGGAGGGTCTTTAGTGTCTTTTTGGGCAAGATAGTCCTTGCTCATTTGGATTTTCTCCCTTTAGTGTTACTTTTTTAAAACATAGAGTGTTAGATAAATTCAAAACAAAAGAGAATCTTATTTTAATCTTAGTTTTAGAGGTTTATTTCCCTTAGTTGTTGTAGGCCTTGTTTAGAGGGTGTGGTAGGTAGAAGTCTTAAACATATCAAGTGCCTCATTTGGATTGTGGGAATATTAAAGGGCATTATTGATGTTGCTTTAGGATACACTTGTCTTTAAAGAAGTGTGTCCAAAACAACAATGCCTACATCCCTTTTATATACGATTTTCATTCTTCTATTTTTTCATTGCTTTTAGTTGTCTTTTTACTTCGCCGTTAGCTCTCTTTGTTATTTCTTTCGTACTTTGACACTACGCACTTACAAAACGAGGAGAACCCAAAAGACAAATGGCCCAACAAGTAATGAGAAGGTACGCTCTTTTTCTTTCTGCATTTTCATTCTTCCATATTATTAATTGCTTATAGAACTGCTCTAATACATGTCTCTTTTATGTCTTGCGAGGTAAAATTCGAAAAGCAATGGATAAGGAACATTGGAGCACTTGGAGAGGGAGCTAGGACAATCGGATCCGAGCATCAGTCGCCCCTATTCATTCCGGTAGGGGCGTTACGGGCGGAACCACCGGGTCGTATCCCCCGGTGCTGTAAGCTTTCTTAAAAACTTAGAAAACCTTTAGGGGCCTAGATGTTTGTACGCCTCCTACCCTTAGGGCCTTGTAGAAACTTCAGTTATATATATTTAGGATTGCTTTTACTTTTTTTTAGATCCCTAAAACCTTGTGACATCCGTATAGAAGTCTTAGGAATTAAAAAATAACATCACTTTTGATCCTACAACACTAGTGACATCTAAAGACAAAAACTAAGGATCGAGTCTTAGAAAATATAGACTTAGGATGCATGCTCCCTGTAGGGTAGAGACATCAAAACAAAACCTAGTGACACGCTTTCCTAGATTTGGATTTTTGTTTTCTTAATTTATTAATAATCAATCAATCAACTTTAATCTAATTCTTAAAAATCTATTAAAACACTCAATCCTTAATCAAGTTATTGTTAACATTTTATAACCATTAAACTTTAAATCTAAAATATAAACCTAAATCAATCCTAACTAATTTAATAATTAATTCTTAACCAATCTAAAATCTAAAAGATGTACATTATATTAGGAGATTAAGTTACAAACTAAACTCATTAGGATAAGAGATTCTTAAAGATCAAACCTAAAATAATCTTTTAAAAGTAATCAACAAATCCCTTAATACACAACAACCGCTCCAAAAGTGAAGTTTATTGGATGGACTACTCCGGGCTGCGGGGCTAAGTGTCCTAAGGAGGCTGGTTCCTCGAGCCTGGTGGCACAACGCCACGAATGGATCTAATGGAGCGTCAAGATCTAAAATTAATTTTTCTAATTGGCTTAATTCAAACCTTGATAATAAAATATTTAATCCACATTTTCTTTCTTTTTATTTAACAACAAACTACAATAATCAAACAAAGTTAATTATCACTGGGTAACCCAGGCCTACGAGGCTATTAAATTAGCCCCAAGGTGAAATAAATCTCACGGCCTTGGTGTGAAACAAAGGTGGTAATTAATTAAACCTTAAAAATAAAAGATCCCTAAAATCAACCATAAAGTATTAAGATTTGAATTTCAACTAAAATTTCCTTTGCCTCTTTCAACAAACAAGAAATACAAATGACTTTAATTAAAACCATCCCATATAAGACCTACAAAAAACCACACAGCTTACACACACTTAGATGAGTTTGATAGGACACGACTATTAGCTTTAGGTTAGGTTGTTGTTCTGCTTTTCTTTTCTGTGCTGTGTTGTGACGCTCTGCATGTGACCCATGCGCTGTTTGTTTTCGCTACTTGTTGTAGCTTTTCTGTGGTGCTTTTCTGTGATGCTTTTTCTGCTCTTTTCTTTTCTGCACTGTTGTTGTGAGTGTTAGAATACTCATAGGTTAGGTACGCTTTTTCATACTAATGGTGTCTTCCTGCAGGTGGCCGTGCTTACACAGCGCTAAAAAGAGGGCTAAATTTAATAATAATAAATGTATAATTGCTTTAGGTACCTACTTCAGCTGCTTAGCCCCCAATGATTAGAGCACGGCCAAGTGTGATTTATTTTTCAGCATTTTCATATATATAACTGCCTAGATGAATTCTTATTATAAACTGCTTAGGATAACCGCTGCAGGAGAGTCTAGATTTTCTATTTTTAATAATATAATGTATTTGATAGTAATTGTTGTGAAGATCTAAAAATAAGGCATTTTTAAAGATAGGAATCCAAAGGGAAAAGTAAATCCCTACAGAAGGTTTCCATTTTCATTTGGGCATCCTTTTGGAAGACGTACTACGAGGAGCCCGAAGAGCCAAAGACGATCCATAGACGAATCAAGGAAGGGAGATGAAGTTAGAGGATAAAAATGCCTTATTTTAAGATTTGCGTCATTCCCGGGTTGTTGTCGGTGGAGCCCGGCCACCCTTACTTTTCTATACTCTGTGATGTAATATTGTATGACACTTGCTATGGACACTCTTTTTCGTGGGATTTGTTTCTGTGTTGTGATTTACTTACTTTGTTTGCGCAGTAGAACCGGCATGCTTTTTATAGGTTTCTTTCTTGCATGTGCTTGTGTCTGACCGCTAGGCTCTTTAGGGATAAAAAATTTTATACTCGTAATTATTAAATAAAAAAAACTTTTAAAATTAATTCACATAGAAACCATAACGATTTTAGGGAATAGCCGGAATCGTCCGGGGGAGCATGCACGCATTCTCTCTTCTATTAGACAAACTTCCCCGCCTGCGGGTAGAGTCCGGATAATCTGGCCTATGAGGATGAAGTGCCGGATCTGGGGAAGTTTAGTCATTCAAAAACTATTTTTTATAAGCCTTTTTAAAATTTCATACATCATTGATTTGGAGACTTTAACCAGCATAAATTGCATTAGTAACTAATTAAAATTAAGATTTAATTGCATTAGTTTTAGGAGCATTATACCACTAATAAGTGTGTGATCAATTAGGGATTTCTTTAGTTGTCGATCCCAATTTCAGTGTCTAAACTACCCACCCATCTCTCATATAGACCGGATAGCATGTATTTTACACGATTAGGAGGTTTTAGCTGGCTTCCTTTGTCAAGCAAGGAATAAGTCTAGGATTACATTAGTTAGGTCGTAGATGTTAGTGTTGTGTGTACAACACTACATCTTTTATAGATTTAGGGTCTAAAGGTGGTAGGTACAAGTGTACCTCTATACACCTTATTGGTGGGTAAGTTCTTCATTCTTTCGGAGACTATAGATCTTACCCATCTGCATCACACAGATGACGCCACTTCTTTCTTTCTCTCGTGCATGTTTGAATGCTTGACCTCTTTCTTTCCTCCAGTTTTCTCTTCTTCAGACCGGCCGGATGTTGAATGAACCCCGTGTGTTGATCGAACCAAATTGGGACCTTCTTCCCTTTGATTAGGAAAGCCTAGAAACCCCTTTACACTAAACCCATTTGGAGAAGATAATCTAACATCCTTAATCAAGAGTTTTCCTAAGTCAAGGCTTAGGATGTAATTAACTACGGGGGCTTGCGCCCGTAGGAAACCGATCCCCACAATCAAATAAACCCTATTCGATGCTGATGTATCGAATAGGGGAAATCTCGTGAACTTTTGGGTTATAGATATTATTATCCATCGAGGTTGGTAGATCAAAGCCGCTATCCTCCATGGCTAATCGTATCTATAACTCCATCTGCTCTTCCATCGGCCTGCTTGTGTCGGGTGTAAAGGCCTACGACCATTTTGTCCTGCGGGATAATGTGATCGTACCCTTTGCATACGAACCACACGAGCGGAAACCTTTCGGAGACCCACACCCACATGAGAGGGAACTCTCGGCTCTTTCCAGATATATGCAGGAGGAGGTCCAGCACACACTTCTGCTCGGTCGACTCTGGATGTCGCATGTAAGAGGAGCCCTCCAACTCGTCTCTCCTCGGTCTTGGATGCATGAAGGTCCTATGAATTCTGACAATGAAAGTCGGTGGTGGGAACCTATATTTCTCATAATTCCAGCAATAAAGCCTGGTAGAAGGACTAGTATTTCTCGGTTGTGGGAACCTGTATTCCTCAAAATTCAACACTAGAGATCTTGTAATCCTCAGAATTTTGATAAAGAAGGCCGGTGGTGGGAACATGTGGCAAAGTGCATGACGGCAGGATTGGACGCAGATGTGGAGGACGTGAGAAATTTCGGGGCTAGAGGAATGAGACAAAAGTTGTCCAGATGCACACACCCACTCGGTCCAAACGCATGATCTCTCGTCCAGATGCAAGTTCTTGCTTGGCTCCTCTCAGTTCCGCCGCTACGCATGCGAGAGGAGGCTACCGCGTGCTACAAGCTTTAGGGACGCACAATCCCGCTTGGTTCCACCCTAGACAGAAGCGCAAAATTTTGTGGCTATACGCCTTTCTTGTACTGTTTGGTTGCATGCAAGAGTGGTTCACAAGATGTTCGACTCTCTCAATTGAACGTAAAGACCACGGGGTTCTCGCTCGACTCCTCCAGACGAGACGCACAATCTGTTCATGTCTCTCAATCGAACATAGAGACCACAGAATGAAGCACTCTCCCTACTCTCAATTGAACGTATGTAGGAATGAGCAAATCGGGAACCCACTCCCTTTCCTTTCTGAAGAGAAGGTGGGGCCTTCCCTTCAAAAAGTCCAATAGTTAAAAAAAAAATCACATTTTAGGAAGGATTAGAAAAAAAGTTCATTTTCTTCATGTGCTGGTCTCCCTCAGAAGAAACGAGGCCGAAAACAAGGGGTCATTTTTATGAAAACTGGTATCCATGAAAATAGAAAATTTTAAAACAGTTTTGTGATAATTGAGTAACCAACAAACACACATTTTAAAGCTCTTAAATCAAATGTACCTATTATGAGTATGCATATGCACAAGGAAACAACCAAAATTTTTAAGGGAAATGTTCCCAGATTTGTTGAAATACGGGTGGAAGTTCAAGAGAACTGCAATAGAAGTTTTATATCCTATGATTCTACGAGGAATCCTATTTATTTAGAATACAATTGTTAGGATAGGCTTCTCCCCAAAGGTACTTAGGGACACTATTTAACAATGTCCTAATAATATTAAGAAAATGTCTAGTTTTTCGTTCAACCATTCTATTTTATTGATATATTAATACAAGAGGATTCATGGATAATCCTGTATTTATGGAGGGAGTTTGAGAGTAACTCTAAATTAGGTGCTTATCAATTTGAGAAAGATGGGAAAGATGTTACTTTCATAATTATATTTCCCTTTCACAAGAAATAGTTAATTAATTCTAATATAACCAACATTTAATGACACAAATCATGTTGCACGAAGATGTTGAGAATCCGAGAAGGCCCACATATCTTAGTAATAGAGAAAAAAGAGTAAAGGTTTTACAAATATTGCTAAATTCAGAGAATTGAGGAGGAGAAATGCTTAATTTTATTACACAAAACTATTCTTATTTATAGATCTATATAAGATATTGTAACAAGGAAACAAATATTTAGAGAATAATGCATAATTGTACTAATATAACCCTTCCTGAATCAGCCACCCAAATAGGCAAGGAGATCGGCGTGATCTAGGTGAGCCCTCCCCCATGGATCCACATGCTGGCCGTGGGATCAAGGTTTAAGGGACAGCTGATATTTAACAACATGATCCATGTGAGCCTCTCATGGATCCTCATGCTGGTTGTGGGATCAAGGGCCAATAGATGATTGAGATTTTTAACATTCCCCCTCAAGTTTCGAAATATAGATATGTCATTCCCAACTTGATGATTAGTCCAAAAAAAATAGAGTTATCAAGTCCTTTGGTGCATCATAGAGTACTTTTGGTCAACAGCGCTTTGGGAGGAATTAGCTTTAAACATTGTTGCGCAAAGGATAGCGTTGAAGCCTATCTCAATCAAGACTGCAAGGTGCAGGGAAGCAATGAAGGCTGCGTTGAACAATAGCCCTCAAGATATCGGAAATGACAATAAATACCGGAGGTGGGACAGCAAGGAAAGTGGACTAATTATCCTTCGGGTCTGACTCCCAGTCAATTCTCAATGGAAGGTTGGCAATGAATGCACGACAGTAAAAAAGGAAAAATAATATTTTTAGGGTTGCAGAAAACTTCAAGAACATAAGCAAAAACACACGTCTCAAGCGACTTGGCACTCAGTACACAAATCTCTTCCTACCCAGATCATCTGACTCCACCTGAACAGACTCCTGTTCGATCAGCCAGTAGAAGTGCACGCAAGGCCTCCGATCCCTCTAGTCTAATCATAGGAGGGAGTACAAGTCTTGCACTATTGCTTGTCCATGCCCCCACATGAGAGGGAACTCTCGGTCCTTTCTAGATATATGCAGGAGGAGGTCCTGCGCACACTTCTGCTCGGTCGACCCTGGACGTCGCATGTAAGAGGAGCCCTCCAACTCGTCTCTCCTCGGTCTTGGATGCATGAAGGTCCTCAGAATTCTGATAATGAAAATCGATGGTGGGAACATATATATCTCATAATTCCAGCAATAAAGCCCGGTAGAAGGACTAGTATTTCTTGGTAGTGGGAACTCGTATTCCTCAAAATTCAACCCTAGAGAACTTGTAATCCTCAGAATTTTGATAATGAAGGCCGGTGGTGGGAACATGTGGCAAAGTGCATGTCGACAGGATTTGACGCAAATGTGGAGGATGTGAGAAATTTCAGGGCTAGAGGAACGAGACAAAAGCTGTCCAGATGCACACACCCGCTCGGTCCAGACACATGATCTCTCGTCCAGATGCAAGTTCTTGCTTGGCTCCTCTCAGTTCCGCCGCTACGCATGCGAGAGGAGGCTACCGCGTGCTACAAGCTTCAAGGACGCACGCTCCGTTCGTGTCTCTCAATCGAACATAGAGACCACAGAATGAAGCACTCTCCCTCCTCTCAATTGAACGTATGTAGGAATGATCAAACTGGGAACCCACTCCCTTTCCTTTCTGAAGAGAAGGTGGGGCCTTCCCTTCAGAAAGTCCAATAGTTAAAAAAAAAATCAGAATTCTGGCCAAGGCAATGAAGGCTCTGATATCATAAATTCAGAGAATTTGAGAGGGAAAATGCTTAGTTTTATTACACAAAAATATCTCTATTTATAGATTTATACAAGTTATCTCAATAAGGTAACAAATAATTAAAGAATAATACATAATTGTACTAAATACTAATATATACCTTCCTAAATCAGCTACTTAAATATGGAAGGAGATCGGCGTGATCTAGGAGAGCCTCCCATAAATCCCTAAGCTAATCATGGGATAAAGGGCTAAGAGACAACTGATTTAACAGTGTGATCCAAGTGAGCCTCCCACAGATCCTCACTTGGATTACATCAAGGATTAGCTTTAAGCCCATATCTTTTGGCTTTATTTATGGATATTCTTACCAAACATTTGCAAGAGGATGTACCAGTGTATGCTTTTTGTTGAAGATATTCTTCTACAATAGGAGTTGAAGGAAAGTTTGAATTATGGAAGTCAACCTTAGAGTCTAAAGTTTTCGATTGAGTAAATCTAAAATTGAATACATTGAGTGTAATTTTAGTAGTAATATATCTACTGGGGGGATTGTAACATTGGCTGATAAAATCATTAAAAATAGTACACGTTTTAAATATCTCGGATCTATTGTTCAAAGTGATGATGATTGGGGATATTATTAGTAGAATTCAATTTAAATGATTGAAGTGGAGGAATGCGTCGGGCCTGGTATGTGATAGAAAAGTACCCCTCAAACTTTAGGGAAAATTCTATATGAGGGTGGTAAGACCTGCGATGCTTTATGGCGTAAAATGTTGGACATTAAAAGAGGAGCATAAAATTAAATTAAGTGTTTTAGATATGAGGATGCTTAGGGGGATGAGTAGCTTCGCTCTTAAAGACAATGTGAAACGGGAATGTGAAAAAGTTGAGTAGCTCCAATGGTAGATAAGATTAGAGAGAGTCACCTTAAATAGTTTGGTCACATAAAACGTTGACCTTCAAATGACCCGGTTAGGAAAGTAGTTGTATTAGATTCAGTCTATCATAAGAAAGGTATAGATAGACTTAAAAAGACTTGGTTAAAAAGTATTAGAAATGACATTTTTTATTAGATTTGAATAATAATTTGACTATTAATAGGACACAACAGAGATGAAGGATTCATGTGGCCGACCCCATGTAGTGGGATAAAGGTTTGATGTTGTTGTTGTTGTTGTTGCAATATTTCATGTGTCAATTTTATAAATGGAAACCTAGAAACCTAGGATTTCTATGGTGCATACCTTTGAATACTACCTTGAATTGCCACTGAATCCTTGGATTGTTGCCCGTTGCCACAAAGTATAGTTCTATGAATATGTTTCTCAATAATGAAGTTATTCTTTCAGCATAAATGATGACATAGATGGCTAATAGGAATTTTTAAGAAGCTCAAACATTAAAATTGATGATATAAGGAAAAGCACAACGGATGCATCAAATTAATAGATGGAGGGAGGGAGAGAGAGAACTTGAAAAATTAACATTAAGTTCTGTGAATTAAGCAAAAAAAAAGAGATATTGAAAAATACAAATAGGTTTACTAAATAAAAAATTTAAATGCTAACTTGGGAATTTTACTGGAGAGCCTAACAACAAAAGATTTTCTAGAAACATCTCCAAAAACCTGACAAGAACAAGGGACATTCTGTGATATACCACAGAGAAATACAAATAGCTTCGCATGCCAAACTATTTTCAATAATTAAATGTCTTGTACAAGTGATGGAAAGATGTAGTTGACGTGCAGCTAAAGCAGAAGCAGCTCTAAGATCTAAATCCATCGTCTCATAGCCCTGTAGCAGCCGAGTGTAGATTGTTGGAACCTAATAATCCAAATTATTCGAACATTCATTAGCACCCAGAAGAAAAACCAGCCTTTATCTATAGAATAAGTAATAAAAACATTCAGCCTCATAATATGATGCTCAATTGACTTCATTGATAGTAGGCACAAAACCGCTCATCATACTATTATTTTTATTTTAAATATTATTTTAACCTCCAAATAGGAAAAATAAATGCCTCAAAACCTGATAATAGACTTTAGAAAGCCAAAAGGAAATTCGCCGGTATGACCTTTGGATATAAAACTAAAATTTTGCGCTTGGAATTGTGTAAATTAATGCTTTAACTACATGAAAAATAACCATTTCACTTATAAACCTTTTTCTTCCCCTCCTCCATAGTAAATCACACCTAATTCAATTGGCTAAGTAGGAAGATAGCATGCAAGAAGCAACAAAGGTATTTATGCTCTTCATAGATATATGCTTCCATTTCTACTTCTTACATGTTGGGCGTCAGTTTTTTTGACACAACAGAAACCATCCTAGCTAAATAAGTAAAAATAAGCATAACCAGAGACTGTAACAGAAGTTTTCATTAGAGTACAATGTCTTACCCCAGTAAACAAGGTAATAGCATCATCAACTTTACTTCCATTATCAGGATACGATTCTCTCCATCTCTGCCAAACACCTCTTACACTAAATCTTGGCATAAATTCAACCTTCCAAAAAAGAAACTACAAGAGTTAATAAGAATCAAATTGTTGAAGGTTTGAAGAAAAAAAGCTAGTGTAACACAGCACAGCCCTCAGTGCATGTATATTTTGCGCTATACTAGTGCAAAAAGCGAGGCCTTTGAGAAGAAAGAAATAAGCACACGTGTCAGGGGCAAGACAAAGAAAAAAGAAATGCTAGAAAAGATCCTACTATTAAACAACATTCTCAAATATATCAATGTAGCAACGGCTAGTTTCCAAGATAGTAAATTGTGGAGTAGAGAAATATAAGACTATAAGAAAACATTACCACAGCTCCAGCATAAAGGGGGGCAAGCAAACCATTGAAAAGCCCATGAATATGTGACATACAGGTTAAGCTTCCCATTGGAAAAGGGGGAAATAATAAAACTGGATGTAGATAATTAAGAATTTAAAATAAGATTTACGTAGTATATAACATTGAAATGTTTGGATTATGCAAATCGTACAGTGTAAAATATCCTATATCTTAACAGACTTTCAAGATTGGATATGATGCAACGGCAAGCAATGAAGAACTTGGTCAGTGCAAGTATATTCCCATGCTTCTGTTAGAATCTGGACCTGCAGAAAATGCCAAACACTGTTATAAGTTTGAGAAGAAAGAAATACCACAAAAACTGCACAGAAAACAGGGAAAAACTTATAGAATTCCCCTCCAAACAGCCACGAAATCAGTCCCCAAAAAGCCACCAATGAAGGCCAGCTGGCTGCCCAAAATCAGCAGCCAAACATGAGAACCAAAGGGGTTAAGGCACGGGAAAACAGCCAGCCAACCGTGGGAACCAAAGGGCTAAGCACGGGAAAACCAGCAGCCATCCACGAGAACCAAAGGGCCAAGCACGGGAAAACAGCCAGCACAAGAAAACGAATAGACAAAGGGGAGGAGATGAGACACTAGTGGAGAAACCAAAGAGACACAAGAAGAAACCAAAGAGACAAAGGAAAAGGGGAAATGAATCTAATAAATCTTCAATTTATGAGCTAAATTAAGTAGTAGTAGGAAAGCATTTATGAGCTGAAATATAAGAAGAGGCTCATTAATGAGCTGATTCAAGTAGAACTTATAAAAATTTCAACTCAACTTGTTTTGACCCCCCCCCCTGCCTACATCATAAATGCAAGAGACCCTGGCCTAACTTTCTAAATTCATGAGGCAACTACTTAATCTGAACAGGAACTAAGTTGCACAACACATCATGCCCATGCAACAACCAAGAGTTCATTCCCAATACATGATAAAGGAAGAAGGAAATTTACATACATAATTTGGAGTGATCCGCAAAAATAATTTGAATAAAGAGTGAGAAACCCGAATAGCCTCAAAAAAAAATTTCATTAATCAATAATTTAATATAACACGTTCAATTACAATCCATAAATTTCTACATTATAAAAATAGAGTTACAAGAATATGATTACATTTTTTATGTAGGCAAAGGGGGGTCAAATCAAATCCAAAAATTTGGTTTTGACTCCTCTAGCTCATTAATATTTTGAGCTAAAAGTTAGCTCAAAATAATGAGCTGTTTTTAGTTCATTATTTTACTCGGAAATCCAAGGGACAAGCACGGGAAAAGAAAAAGGGGGGAAGGAAGAGACAAGTCCATAAAATAATGAGTAATAAATGAACTAAAAACAGCTCATAATGAGCTAACTTTTAGCTCAAAATATTAATGAGCTAGAGGAGTCAAAACCAAATTTTTGGATTTGATTTGACCCCCCCTTTGCCTACATCAATTTTAAATTCAAAATAAAATATAAACATATCTTAAAATCAAATTCAAATCTAATATAATCTAAAACGAAGATAATTAGACCTAATAAATAGAAATTGGTAAAAAGGCTTGAAAACTAGTCAGCTCCTTGCAACCCGAATCAACTCATTTTGATTGATTTATGAGCTTCAAATCTTTTTTGGGCCAAACTAGTTTTATGAATTGCACCAATTCAATTGGCCCATAGAGGGGGAATGGTAAGGACATCGGAGATCAACGGCTACGATCTTGAGTCTATTTATTTATGTGTTTTATTTTATTTTGTTGTTTTTCCTTTTTACCCTTATGGGTGGTCATGTAGTGTTGTAGCCCGAAGGGCATTTTAGTCTTTTATTTCTTTTCTCTTCATGTGGCCTATTTATAGGCTAGTTTCTTGTAATTGAGGATGGATATTGAGATGAAATTTTCAATTTGTTCTTATGGATCTCTTTGTGAGTTCTAAGTTCTCTCTCTTGGAATGATCTCTTAGTGAGTTTGTGAGAAGAGAGGCCCAAGTGGGGCAAAAGCAATACCCGTCAATCTTGGTGGATTCCAAAGTTCGCGGTTCTCATCTTCTTTTCTTTTATTTTTCTTCTTGCATTGAATTTCCTCTCCATCCGTCTACGTCCATAGCTTCCACCGCCGGCCATTCTCACCACCCAAATTCTCTCCTAAATTTCTCCATTTCAAGCCCCTGTTTTCCCCAACCCGCCGGCTGCCTTGGCCTACCCAGTCGCCGGCCACCCCTCCCAAAACCACCATCTCCACCACGGCCCGTCCCCATCTCCACCCCCATGCCGCCGGCCACCGCTACCTCTCCCATGGAATTTGAAATTCAAAATTCTAAGCCCATAAATACTTTCCTAAAATAATCCTCCCAATTATGAAGGTTTATTAATTTGAATTCAATCCAATATTTGAATTCAAATAATTCTCTCCCTAATAAATTTCAATTAGGAAACTTCCTCATTTAATGAAATCTGAATTAAAATTTCAGTTTTGATTAAAACCTTTAGTAATTTTCATGGGCCCCACATACTAAGCAATTAACTCCCCCTCCCCTCTCCCTACATGGCCGGCCACTTAATCTTTCCCCCTCTCTCTCCAATTTTCATTAATTGCTCTCCATTAAGACTCTCTAATTACTCCCATAATTCCTCACCTCCCATTAATCCTTTGATTTGAATTTGAATTCAAATTCAAATCCTTCCCTCCAATTTTATTAAATCTGAGAATTAATTTCAGATTTTGTTTGACTTTTCTCTCTCCCAAGTTAATCTCATTAACTCCCCTTCCAATTCTCAGCCTTACCTGCCTCCTCCCAAACTCTTCTAATGTTTTCCTCCCTTCCCGTGAGATTTCTGCTGGCTGTCCCCATATTCCAGCCATATTGGGTCACTGTTATGCACTGCTGAAGGCCAGAGATTGTTGTCCAAAGGCTCCCAACACCCTATCAAAGCTATCCAAATTTCTGTCGAACATAAGGAGCTGCCGTCCAGATTTTCTGGTCATTGTTTGGAGGCTTTCCAAACTATTCCTTCTTGTCCCTTTGCTGTCCAGCAGAATTCCGAAGCCTGAGTTGCTGTCCAGCTGACCACAGATCTCTGCTTGCGGCCCAAAGAACCAGCCCAGTTTGCTGTCCAGATTCTTGGACAGGCGCCACGTGTTATCCTGAGTATTGGAGCCTTGAAAGCTGCTATCCATAAGCCTACAAGTTGCTATCCAGAACTTCCAAGACCCAAAACCTGCTGTCCAAACTTCCGAGGGTGCTGTCCAGAGATTTTGGATTGCAATCCAGAACATTTCAGCAAAGTATTAGGTTGTCCAGTGCACCAGAGAAGAGTCGGTTGCTATCCAACAGCAATTAAGAGGTCTTTCTTGTCTTCCCATTAGGTAAACTCTCCCTCCAAATCTCTTATTTTCCTAGTCCACTTCTCTCTTATGGTTATTTTGGATCCATGAAGATCATGTTAATTATTCTCCGCTAAAAAAAAAAAACTTAATAAGCTAGAGAGTGAAGTGAGGGATCTTTGCATTGTGGCTAATCTTATTGTTAATCTAGGGATCTCTTGTTGAAAATCATCCATGTATGCAACATCAGATTAACGTGATTGTTTTATGATCTTAGCTTTTACGCGCGTGATTCGGCCTAAGCTTATTTTACCACTCATAGTGCTTTCTTTTGTCGTTAGAGCATTCATTGTGAAGATATGATTATTATGACTTCTAACATTAAGCGTGCAAACTCCCTAAGTTAATCATCCTTGCAAGTACGTTTCACATCAGGGAAGCAGCATAACCGGATCATCTGATGTATCAAATGTCCATGCAGTATACAGAATAGCATGGGGGATCCCAAATAAAGTAAATATTTGAAGAATTGGGAGTTGGGCGGCTCCAAACTTCAAACACATGTAAATATTTTTGCTGTGGACTAAAAATGGATTAGAGTGACTGCACAAAATTATAATTATTTGAAATAATGTAACTATTTTAATGTGGTGGAAAGTGAATTTGGAAATAGAATATCAACTAAATCTTCAGGAAATACTATTTCAAGCTAAACAACATTGTCTACATCAAGCACTTCATCAGATATGTGCCCTGCTTAACCTGTAATAATTCATCAACCTCAGGCACAACAGCAAACTCAAGTACTGGTAATTAATTATCCTTAAGCTATAGCTCATCATCAAAAGAGGTACATCATCCTAAACATCTTCATAAAAACCATCATCATAAATTTCATCATTAATAAGAGGTATATCATCATGCATGAACAAAAACGAACATAAATGGGGAAGAATGAAAGAGTTCGACTATGGGGTGTAGGATGTGGGTCCAAAATGAAAGGGAGCAGGATGCATGAAGGTGCATCTTGGTTGCCATGGGAATATAGGCAAAGTGCGTACAAGAGGTGGGCGTGAGGAATAGCATGCAGGATTGACTCAAGCAAGATGTCACAGGGGCGAGCGTGTACGGGTTGTGAAAATTGGGCTTTCAAAAAATATCATTCATTAAAATAGTCTAAATTATAAGTCATCAATCTCTATTTATAAAAATATTGTTACAAGGATAAGGCATCATTTTAAATTCAAAATAATATATAATTCTTTAATATATGTGGACCTTGCCTTTAATACCGAAATTGATGGAGAGGGAGACGAAAAACATCATGTATACAACATGGAGCGATCAATGTACACAAGTTGGATAAAAAAAAGGAGATTTTTTAGCCACATAAAAAAATATCATTCATTAAAAGTTTTAATTATAAGTCATCATTATTAATTTATAAAAACATTGTTACAAGGATAAGGCCTTTTTAAATTCAAAATCAAATGTAATCCCATCCTGAAATCAAATTCAAACCCAAAGTTGTGAAAACCGGACCGGACAACGAACCGGAAGAATGAGAGGTTCATGGTTCGACCGGTTCTTAGATAGGACCGAACCGGTTGTAAGACCGGTTCACGGTTGAACCGGTCGAACCGGCCGGTCCGGTCCGGTTTTCAAAACAATGTTCAAACCTAATACTAGTAAAAAGAAGAAAATTGAACATAATAAAATAAATAAATTAAAACTAAGAAAATTAGTCAATAAATAGAAATAGACCTAAAAAAGCATCAACAACTTGTTCAATTCAGTTACTTGATAGCTAACTTTGACTACTTTTGATTGGCTATGAAAAGTTGGTCATTTCCAAACTAAACTAGTTCATTTGGTACTGCATCGTTGCATGCCCAAATAAAAGCCTTGTGACAATTGCAAAGTACTCTTTGCAGGTAGCCAACTTCCCAGGGTTTTCCTAGAACTAAAACAATTTTAAAACGAGCGCGTAGAATTCAGAACTCTTCAACTATTCTTGAATTTACACTGGAAAAAGTAATTAAGTCTAACACCCATAAAAATAATAAAATAAAATAAAATAAAAACAGAACGTTCGAGTATGCCATGGCAGCATGGACATCAACCTCAAATTTAACTCTTTTAACTATGAATACTTCAATTACCTAGCACTGCTATAGTGTCAAGAAAAAGCTGTAGTCCAACAATCACAAAAATCAAATTTTGTTCTGTTAACACACACAAACTGATTCAACTAAGGCTTCGTTTGGGACGACTTTCTTACTGGTTCTTAAAACAACTTCCCGTATAAAATTTCTTATTTTTGTATTAAAAAGTTGCTTTAAAAAGTAGTAAGACAGCCGTCCCAAACGAAACCTAAGAAGCACCTTTGACCATTATTTTAACATGAAGCATAGGTTTGTTATGACCCACCAAAAAATATTAAATATATCTTTGTGCTTATGAATTTAGAACAAAACAACCAAGCCTAAAAATTACATACATAAAAGTTTTACACTCTAGATGGATGATAAAAGTATCGAAGTTCTGAATTACAACAGAAAATGGCCGGTATTTAAAGGAAATGATAGCGGTAACCTGTGAAATTATACCCTTGT
Organism: Dendrobium huoshanense; assembly: GCA_016618105.1. Taxonomy (NCBI): domain Eukaryota; kingdom Viridiplantae; phylum Streptophyta; class Magnoliopsida; order Asparagales; family Orchidaceae; genus Dendrobium; species Dendrobium huoshanense. The sequence continues at coordinate 20,494,869 of CM028359.1, read as the reverse complement.
GTGTGTGAACAACACCTTTGGGCTTCCCCGTTGTTCCACTTGTATACAGAATTAAAGCAGGATCATCACCTACAGATTAAAGAAGTTTTGACATAGATTAAAATGTCTATTCAGCAGAAAGGTATGAAATTCATATAATTGAATTTTCTTTTTCAAAAATGGCACCACGGAAATCCTTCATAAAAAAATAATGAAGTGAAAAAAAAAAAACATTAAACAATAAGTAGCATATAAATATAGCACTCAAGCTTCAAACAAGTTTTACCTTTTATATTTCAAATTTCAGCTGCAAAATGTGCTAAATAAGTTTATAAGGAAACTGGAAATCAAATACAGATCAATGTTGAGAGAATATTAAGTTTCTTTGAGAATCCTCATTTCAATTTACACATCAGAGCTACCAAAGACAAACAAAAAAAAGAACAAGGTTCACAAGGAACTGAAATCTCTTCCCTAAAGTGCAGTACAACAAGAGAGGTAATTGAACATGAGAAACACAAATATACTGTCCCCTCTAACTTTGTCAATTCCACCCTTGAAAGTCAAGGATGAGAGTCACCGTAAAAGAAACAAGATTAATTAACTATACCAATTTAATTATAATTACAAGTACGAAATGCAAATGTACTTATAACAATTCCTTATAAGTATTTATAAATGGAGAAATAAAATTTCCAATTTATAAATTATATTAATACTTCTTCAATGATCCTTTGCCATACATCATTCGAAATCAAGACACTAAATATTTTTATCCTTTTTGATAGAATACGCCAAAAAAACCATTAATGCTGCCAATCAATTATCATAGCATAAATAATGAATCCCATGAATCATAACAAACCAATAAAGAAAAGGGTCAAAATGGTAGTTTGACTCTTTGTGAAAGGCCGAAATAGTCTCCAACTATATTAAAGGACTATTTTAGTCCAACAAGTATTTAAAAAGGAATCTAAATAATCCCATAGTGATACTATTTTGATTCCTCTTTATGGAGTTGATGGTCCAAAATGATCATTTAATATCGTTGGGGACTGGTTTAGCCTTTCATAAAGAGTCAAGGGATCATTTTGGTCATTTTATCTTAACCAATATGATTATGACATTTAACATGATAAGTACATTCAACAACAGCCATATGCAACTATGCCCTTTAACCAAAATTAACGTTTCTGACATTTTTTATATGATTAGTTAAAAATATCACATAAATACTACAGAATAACACTAAAAAGTGGTGATTGAAAGATATCAAGAACAATAAATACATCATATTCAGATAACCTTCAAACTTTCTTGAATCGCTCATTTCTTCTATCAACTTAGAAATCAGATGAAGCCGGTCATTCCCAACAGCTTCAAGTGAATCTGTATTTGCAGGTCCACTGGTAACAGCAGGAAGAAGAGAAAAATTAGAAGAACACTTGGCAGCCAGCCACTTTTTCCATTAGTTCTTGATGTTCTTGGGTGCTTAAAACCACAGAGATATCCTGTATAAAAGAAACAAGTTTCAAAAACTGCCAATGCAACAACAAGAAATTCCGTAAGAAAACAGTTCAAGAAGTGAAAGGTAAAATAATATTCCAGTAAACAGCCATTGTATATCCTTCCTGAAATCAAAGAAATTCCCGTGCAAGTGGAGGAATATAAAAATCGACAAGAATTTCAGCAATGAACACAAAAACTTCTGCGAAACATGCCTCTTAGGCATGATATAATGTTTTATATGAGCACTAATGTGAGAATATATAAGAAGCACAGATACATCACTGGGTTCAAAGTTATTTGTATCCATTACAAATTCATATCCACAGAGATACACCACCAAAAAACTTATTAAGTTTAGAAAATAAAATGAAATCAAAATACCAGTCTACCACGTTAAAGCTTTTTTTTATGCCACTTTTTACCGCAAATCAAATTTTATCAATAGAATGAAAAGAGTACAACTCAAAGAAATTGTATAACATTGTCAGGTGAAAAGAAGAACTAAAAATAAAAGAGTAAAAAGTTCAAAATAGTCCCCCGACTATCAATAAATGTCCAATTTAGTCCCAAAATTTTGTATTGCCCTATTTTAGTCCATCGACTATTAGAAATTAAACTAATTTGGTCTCTGACCGTTTAAAATTTAATGGAGAGCCAAAAATGTTTGTTTCTTGGGGGCATTTAAGTAAAATACTTGCTCAATGTTTCCTGCTATACGTCCTACTTCTCGCTATATGTCATGCACCCGCTATTCTCCCTGCTTCCCATTATACATCGTGCACACATTCTGTTAGGCTCATGGAGACCTTTTTGCATAGGAGAAGCGAACAACCTAGAATAACAGGAGCGAGGTAGCCGACGCGACAGAGGCATGCGATGTGAGCGAGCAGGTCAGGTGAGACACCCTACGACATGTTTCAACGAGAGCGAGACAGACCATGGACAGAGCTAGGTTTGTTGTTTCTCTTGGCCTGAATATTCTGTGTATGTTCTGCATTGAATCTCATACACCCTAAGTTATGCATTGTGTAATGAAAGCGGATAACAAGTGGTTGGGTATGCCTAATGATGAGGATGAATATTATGAATATGAGTGCCTAGAGAGAATGCAAGTAAGAAAGGTGAAAATGAGTGATATATAAAGTATATTTAATTACTTGTAATTTAGAGACTAGCCCCATTAATTGAATACACACTTCTAGTAATGATAAAATAAAGTCAAGTAAGCAATTTTATCTCAACATCCACTTATAATTATCTAAAATACCCCTCCTATTTAACTTTTGGAATTAACTTTAACTCCTTTAGGCTCTGAGACCAATTGGCTCAATTTTCAATGGCCGAGTCACTAAAATGGGGCAATACCAAACTCTGGGATTAAATTGAATATTTATTGATAGTCGGGGGACTATTTTGAACTTTTTCTCAAAAATAAAATATATTGACAAGGCCAACAAGTGGTCAATGAGTCAACTTCCAGAAAAATAATAATAATAATAACACAAGGATCCTCATTAATAATGTCTCACTTGAAACCTAGTATATTTTACAGAGTAATGATATATTTTTCTTATTTTTTCCAACAAAAAGAGAATCTAGATTAGCAATATCCATCAACAGGATGATAATCAAAAACAAAATCTGAATTGAGCCTGGATCACTGGTTCTATAAGTAGGCTTGGGGCCATTCTCAACCATTATGCCAGCAATCCGACAAGGTACAATCTAAAGTTGATTCGAATTTTCTACACACAACAAATCAGAAGGTGATGTAACTACCACCATTGCATTAGAAGAAAGGTCTTTATCAAATGAATGTTCTCCTTTACTTTTATTCTCAAGATATATTACTAATATATGCATAGTGTGGGTTAAATAAGGCACAACACATGAACTAATAAATGGTATAATTTACTCTCTAAGAGCATGAGATGCCACAATCATTTATTTCTCAATGTTTCATTTATCAAATCAAAAGTTGTTTTAAGGCTTTGATTGTCTTATTTCAATATGCTTATGATATGTGATATATAACAGTTGAACTTCACAAATCATAATCTAATTAAAGGAACTGAAATAATACCTTACGACTCAATTAAACTTCATTTCAGCTGTCACAGACACCACCTTAAGCACAATGGAGGACACAAGGGGTGACAAGAAGCAATCTTGCTAATTAGTCGTACCATCAACAATGTTGGTGATTGCCTATGGCCATAGCTAAGTTACTTTGTCAACCGAAGACCCCAGACTGAATAACATGTGCTAACAATTGAAGAATAGGTAAGAGGCGGTTATTAAACAACTTGCATCAACATCTCATAGCTTATGTAGCGTAAAGGATGCCTTAGTTGATGATAAGATATGAAGTGCTCATTAGGGAAAAGCAAGGTGGCAAGGAAACACATAACATCCATGGTCACAACATATTTTGCTTACTTGATAGATACCTCGACCCATCACCCCAGCTTATGGACAATATTGGAAAGACAAGAAAAGAAAAAGACAATTTTGAGTAGTCAATCTAAATCTGAAGAAATTCTTTGATGGGATTTAAATCGATTCATTAGTCAAGATCTACAGTTGATTTGATGTGAAATGTGGGTCATCAATCTTAAGATGAAATAAACTTATGTAGAGCCTTTTAAAATATTCTATCAGTTGATTTTGCTTAAAAATCTATGATTATCTTTAAAAACTTCAGAAAATTCTTCAAAAATCCCCATATCAAGCAAATTGATGATGTGTTGACTCTAGGGATGCACACAAATAGGCATGGAAGTTTCACGGTTATGCATCCCTGACCAACAAAATACCCATATGAATGGTTGGCTCCCTTCCTTCTCTTCTTTCATCTATTGTGTTAAGCTATCTACTCTTTGAACAAAAATAGTGATGGCAAAGGACAAGAACGTGAAAACGATATAGGAATCTTCTGTATAAACGAGCCTTCATGAAAGCAATTAGTCATCTAGATCATGAAGTTCTTATCTAATGCAATTTTTGAGATATCATAGTTTTTATCCACAAATAGAAATTTTTTTAATGTGGGTTTCATGGAGAATCAAATCATCTTCTTTAAATAGAAAAAGTGTTTTGTATTCATTGCATCATTCAAGCTCATTTGATCTCTTGTGTACTGTTCGAGTGTTCTAAGAGTGAAAGTGGGATTTATCCTTGCTCATTGGTGAGATGTTGTGTTCCTTAAAGGTTCCCTATAAGTCCATTTCAAATTCATTTTCACGCACAATTTTGTTCCCTTTTTCATCACATATTCGCATGTATTGCATTCAAGACTTGAATTTTTGTTCTTGCTTTGCAATTTTATACTTTGTTAACTTTCTTAACTTTCTGATGCATGACTTAAATGCTTAGGCAATATTAAATAGGAAATTGCACACTTATAGATGATAGCAATATTAAATATTAAACTTGTGGAGATTTAAATAATGAAAGAAAATGAGCTTAGGCCAAGTCACACAACTAGAAGTTAAGATCACAAAATAATCAATTATTCAATCATAGCATACACAAAGGATTTTCAACGAGAAATACCTAAATTAACAATGAGATTATGTATCATGATAATCAACTCACTCAATCGCTAGATTACTAGGCTTAGCGGAGGAAGTTAACACAACCTTTATGAATCAAATATGACCACAATTGAGAGCAATTCAGAAGATATAAAATTCGGAGGAAGAGTTCACCTTCGTCAGGGTTTGAAAATAATCTGCCACTGCAAGGAGGAAAGTTGGTCGTTGATTGCTTCGGCGAGGGTGAAGACGATCCTCTTTACATATTCCTCTATGGTTTGAACAATCTCCATGTTGAGGTCGAAGAACGGTGAGTTGAGGATATCGACGTGAATTTGGTCGTCGTAAACAAAGCCGTGATCATGTTCAGGATCCGCTATATAATGGAGAAGGAGAGTTGAACATGAGACTTCAGATTTTGGGAAAGTGTGGTAGGAAGGATGTCGTTTGATGAATCTGAAATAAAGTTCCAAAGACTTGAAAATCTGAAATTAATCCAAAGGAGTAGGGATTTGGAGGAAATTATCTTGTAAGAGAAAAGAGGAAGGGATGAAAGAAAGGGAGGGGTCAGCAGGTAATGAGGGGAAGGGGAGGTGAAGTTTCCAAAATCTGAGAAGTAATTTCAGATTTTATTAGGAGGGCTTTCGGGTTTTGCAATTTGAATTTCAAACAATGGAAGAGAAAGGAAAGACACTCCTTGATGAGAGAATTGATTGAGGCTTAAGAGGGAAGGGATTTAATGAGGAAGAGAGAGAGGGAAGGGGGGAAGGGGCCGCTAGCATGTCTAGGGGGAGTGGGGGGGGGGGGGGGTTTGGGAAAGAAAATTATGTCTTGCCTTATTAAGAATCTCAAATAGGATATAATTGAATTAAATCAAATCCAATTTGAAATTTAATTGGACTTAATTTAAGTAACTTTTCAAAAATAGATCATCATATATTAGGAAAAAATTTTAAATTCAAATTGATTGGAAATTGAAATCAATGGCTTTCCTAATTTAAGATGTTTAATACATGGAAAGTTGGTGGGGGCAAGAAATATAGGGAGCCTATACTCATCGCCCGCACAAGAGAGATGATGACGACACAAATACGAAAAGACACGACTTGAGACGAAATTCAAGATGTGGAGAGAAGAGATCAAACTCTTACATTTCAAATTTGACATAAATAAAAACTTACAAACTAGACTCCAAATAAAATGACGACACCCTAAAGTTGCTTCACTTAGAGAAGAGGGATACAAGTGGAGTGGCACTTGCGGTGAGACGAAAGAGGTTAGAAGCCTGAGAAGAAAGGTTGGAAAGAGCCCGCAGGATTTCCAAAACAAACCCGCATGTTATAACTTTTCCAAAAATCACATTTCATAACATAACTTCAAACATTACAAATCCCCCATATATATAGGTATGAAAGGGAATATTAAAAGACACAAACATTAATTTCCACTAGAACCTAAACATCACAACATTAAAACACAATTGCTTTGCACGAAAAACCACACCCAAGCCAAGGAACCGAAGAGCCGTTCACGGGAGCCAAGGAGGCCGCACGGATCCAAGGAGTCACGGTCACGGAAAGGAGCCCAGGCATGGAAATCCAGCAGTCGGCCGGAGATCCAAGAGGCAAGGCACGGAAAATGGCAGCCCAAGGGAGGAAGCCAAGGAGCCACACATGGGAAAATACAATTCTTGGAATTCCAAAAGCCAGTTTGGAATTCCAAAAGACAACAATAACTAAAACATAAAAAGCACAAAATTACATTAAATAAAAAGATAATTATGAACTAAAATCATAGCTAATAATGAGCTAACCCTTAGTTCAATAAGTGAACTAAAGACTAGCTCATAAATGAGCTAAAATTTCAACTCAATTTTGATTGAGCATATAGACTCAAGGGAAGCCAAAATTCATATTATTTTGGACATGGGTTGACCCCCCCTTTGTCTACATCAAAAGTGTTAACTAGGGATTTGAATTTTGGAGGCAAGGGGAGGGGAAGGAGGTCTGCGGCTAGGTTAGGGTTAGGGTTGGAGTTTGGCAGCTTGGAGGTGGGAAATGGGGTGGCCGGGTAGGATGTGGTGGTGGTGGGGTTCGGCTGAGAGAGGGAGAGAGGGATTTAGGTAGCCGGTGACTAGAGGGAGAAGGGTGGGGTGCAGCCAAGAGAGGGAGGAGGGTATTTGGCCGGTGAGGGGGAAGAGGAGGGGAGGATGGGGAGCGACGAAGTCGACCACGCATCCGAACGCTTCCTGCAATTGGTGGGTATTGTAATGCCCTCGCCTAGGAACTTCAATCTCTCCAAGAACTCTCAAGCTCTCTAAAACACGTAAGTGCAGAAATTTCATAATATCATTCATCATCCCCCTCAAAGGAGGCTTTAAATAGCTAATAAAATGAAGAAAAAAAAATAAAAAACAAAAAACAAAAGACCAACTTGCCCCTAGGGCATACACATGACTAGGCTCTCAAGTGAGGGCATAAAAGGAAATGTACAATAAAACTCATAAACATAATAAACTAATACATCAATAATAAATCTAATACAATGATAATCAAAAGTAAAACGGTGCAATCGTGGCCATAGATCGACGACCACGCCTCTGGTAGACTCTCCAAGGTCGGATGTCCTCATCACTTTCATTATATGTTGCATTTCAGACCAAAAATTCCTTTCGCTTTACTCTAAGGCTTCGTTTGGGACGGCTGCTGCTGTCGATAAAGCAGGTTGTGAAGTTGTTGTCCAGAAAGTTGCTTTATACATTTGTTGTACGTAAATTAATAAATTTTGTTTGGGTAGTATAACTGCCGAGCTGCTGTGCTGCTGCTGTATAACAACAAATTACCTTGATACCCTTCTATATATTAGCATGAATTTTTTTTTTTTATTAAATATAAATGAACTCTTAATTTTTTTTAAAACTAAATAATTTATGAATTTTAAATATAAATGAACTCTTAATTTTTTAAAACAATGTAATATCATATTTTAAAATAAACTAAGAAAATATTTAATTTTTTAAAACAATGCAAACAAGCAGGATAGAGGAATCTCCTACAGCAAGAGATCATTCAAAGTCCGAGAACTAACACATCATCGTCGTTGTTCGCAAGCCATTTCTTTTGTCTTAAAAACAACTTACTGATCATATAATAAGCATTTAATCAAAAAAAAAAAAGAATTTGGGTGATCAACAATTCCAAGAAACTTTACTTCTGCAAGCCATTTCTTTTGTCCCTGTAAACCATACTGGTTGAGCATCTTAACAGCCACTGTAATCCTATCTATGACATCTAGCAAGAAAAATTGAGATCCTAACTACAGAAGAGGAGAGAATAAGGGAGAAGAAGAAGGAGAAGAAGAAGAAAGGGGAAAGAAGAAGAGAAGAGAGAAGAGGAGGAGAAGGAAGAAGAGAGTATGCGGTTACCTTGTGTGAGAGAGAGGGTTGACAGGCAGAGGGAATTTTGTGGTGTCCTGGTACAGTTCGAACGGATGAGAGGCAGAGGCGTGGCTTCCGTCTGGGTCGGCCGTGAGAGAGGAGAAACGATAGCTTCGTGGGGTGTGTACAGATGGACAAAGCGAAAGAGGGATCCCGACTGAAAAGAAGAAGGTTAATTTCGACTTTCTAGCATATCAGAACAGCCGAAAGCGGCGGGACCGCGGGAGGTATTTTGCTTCGCAAAAAATAGGCTGCCACCGTAAAAATTTTTAGACCTCCGGTCCAACGCAGTGCCCCAAACAACAGGGGGCGCGCGTTTTAAGCCGTGAAGCAGCCCAAACGTCGTCCCAAACGTAGCCTAAATCTTTTACAAGTTTGTTTCACTTAAAATTTGGCTAACCTTAACATCTAGCCCACGTAGGGGCTTCAACAAATAGTGCTAGATATCCTCACCATTCTTAAAAAAGTGCATATGAACAAAATTATGAGACACCAAGACCAAGGGATCTTCATATCCATAATGCCTAAAAAAACACATATAAGCCTTTATCACTTGCGCGAGAAAATACACAAGATTTCTAACCCGCGTTAGCACTACGTGCACGAGTATTTAAGCACAAATTTCTCTGTTATATTAGAACAACACACATCAATAATTATTTTGTATTTTCACTGCCACGTTGAAAAAAACAGCATAAGTACTTAATTTTTTAGGTTGTTGCATTATATCTTGTGAACAAGGCAACCGATGATGGCGAAATCCACTAGTTTTTTTATCTCTCCTTTTTTTTATTTGAATTACTTAGTTTTTGCTTTATCTTTTCTATTTTTTCCTCTCTTTTTTTACTTTTTTTAAGAGAGAGAGAAAGTGATGTGAAACAACATGGACGGCTTTGCAAGGAAGAGGATCTCTTCTCCAAAATTCCAAGTCATTCCACAAAAGCTGAGAATCTCTTTAAAGGAATCTGGGAAGCTTTCGGCCAAGAGAAACAACCTCAAACTTTCTTTCCAAAACCTGAGATAAATCTCAGATTATTGCTTAGGAAATAAAGGTGTGCGAGGGAAAGAATATTGATTAGAGTTTAGGTGGAGAAATAAAAAAGAAGAAAAAATCTGGGAGGGAGAAGAGGACGGGTCGGAAGAGAAAAGAAGGTGAGATTGGCGGTGGATTGAGAGGCGGTGGGGAGGGATTTTGATTTCCTGATTTAATGCCTTGAATTAGGAAATCAAATTACTTAGGCAAGGGATAGGGAATTTCGGCTGGAGCAAAAAGGGGAAAAAGGTAATAAATGTGAGTGAAGCCAAGGTGGAGGTGATTTAATTTGGAGAGTGATTTGAAGGAATTAATGTCTTAAATCTGAATTTAAATTCAGATTTGAGAATTAATGACGATTGGCTTAAATGGTGGGAGAGATTAATGGTGTGAATAATGCTAATTCGAATTCAAATTTTGGAATTCAAATTTGCATTAATGAAGAGCTCTTCCCTAATTGGAAACTAATTGATTACAAGGGAAGAATTAAGTGAGGCTGGCGGGATTTTGAATTCAAAATTCTGAGATTTTATTTCAGAATTAATGACATCATTAAATGCCTAATTATTAAGAATGAATTAAGCAATAAATAAATTTGAATTCAAATCCTTCGTTAACTTAATCCCTCCAATTTAGGAAAGGCAAATAATAATTGGAGCAAAGGTGGGGTTCTCGGTTGGGGAGGAGGTGGATGGTGGCCGGTGGCTAGAGCTTGGGTCGGCGGTATGAGGGGTCGGGTGGAGTGTCGGCCGTGGGTTGAGGAGGTGGAGCTAGGGGGAATACTTGGGTGGATGAAGAGGGGAGGAAGGAGATGAACAACAAAAATACGAGTAAAATAGAAGATAACTAACGAACTCACAAAGAGATCATAAGAACCGCGAACCTCGGACTCTTCCAAAGATTGACGGGTATTGCTTTTGCCCTCACCTTGGGCTTTCCATAGAACTCACACAGAGATCTAGGAGAGTTGAACTCACCAAGAGATCAAGAAAATACGAACTCACAAAAAGATCAAAAGTAGAAATTTTCATTCATCATCATCATCATCATAATAGAAGAAAATGAGCCTCTATATATAGGCCTCAAGAGAAATTAAAAGTCACATTTGCCCCTTGGGCTTACATAAGACAAGAGGGTAAAAAAGGGAAATTGCAAAACTAAATTAAAATATACTTAATAAACGAAAATAAAACAAAGTGATCTCGGTCGTCGATCTTCAGCTCCTCCTCGGACAAGCATGGACGGTTGGATGTCCGCATCAGAGAGAGAGAGAGAGAGAGAAGGTTATGGGCCTTATGGCAGAGAGTGGGAAAGAGGGCAAAGAGAATGGAGTGAAAGAAAGAAAATAGAGAAGGTGGTACTAGTCGATGTTCGCACTATCATGAACAACAGTGGAAGAAGTTAGTCTCTAGTGTTTTGAGAGTTGTTGTTGTGAGGTGGAAACATGAGTTAGTTGATGGTGAAGAAGACGGATTGAGTAATTGAGATTGGCTAGGAGCATGAATTTGGTGACGAAAAGGGAGGAGACAGTGTTATGAAAATGGGGATATGTTCGAAGGTTTTTGCTAAAGTTGTAATCATGTAAGTCAAAGAGGGTAAGTCTCTAGCTTGGACTTGTGAGGGACTATCTTCTGGGGTGTATCGAAGGATTTTGCTAAAGCTGCAATCATGCAAGTCGAAGAGGGGAGTCTCTAGCATTGGACTTGGGAAGGGACCATCAAATGGGGTGTAGGAAGAGAGAAACTCGATGGTTTGATGCATTGGCATACTAGAGATCGATAGAGAGGAGTGTTGCTAGCGATGTATTGTTGAGGTCAAGATCAATAAAGGGAAGGGACTGCGAGGCTAAGAGCCTTGGTACAGTGGGTCGCGTGCGTGAGTTTGGCAATGATGCAAGTGGCAAGAGTGAGCGAACTAGCAACATATATGCAGGAACAGCTCAAGTAACAGAGAGCGGGCTCATGCTACGTACAAGTAATGCTAAATAACAAGGTTGTGAAAACCGAACCGAACAATGAATCGGAAGGAGAGACTCACAATTCGGTAGTTCAAGTTGATCGAACCGGAGTTGAACCGAATGACGTGATAAATATGAAAATTATTTAAATGTCATCTAAATAGCATAATAATGATATAATAATTATGAAATAAAATAAATTTGGGGCTAAAAAACAAATAATATTCATACAGAAATAATATATCCTATAATTTTAAATTCGAACATATTTTATCATTAAATTTAATTCATCTTTATTATAAAATTACTTTACATATAAGTTTATAAATTTGATATGAATAATTTTTAATTTATGTTCTAGGTTTAGATACGATTTATACCTATAAATTATATACAAAAATTGCATTATAAAATTTCATCTATAAATTCATGGTATATCATTTACTATTCAAAAATTAATAAAAATTATTTTTATATTATATAAATACAATTTATACCTATAAGTGTTGCGGAAATGAGAATGCTTAGGTGAATGAGTGGCGTCACTCTTAGAGATAGAATATGAAATGAGTTTATACGTGAAAAAATTGGAGTAACTCAAAGTGACAGATAAGATTAGAGAGAGCTAGAGGCGTGAGTCAAGCTGGCTTGTGAGTCAACTCGAGCTTGGCTCAATAAATGGCTATGAGCCTAGCTCGATGAGCTAACGAGCCAAGTTTGAGCCAACCCCGACTCGACTTGTTAGCTCACGAGCTAGCTCATTTAAAAAATAAACTTAAAATATATTAGGATTCAAGATTTTAAGTACAAAATTGTTGAAAATGTATGAAACTTATGTTCATTTCTTTATATTAAGTTATTCTTTATTATGATTTTAAATAATTTCTCATTCTTTTTGTCATTTTATTATAATAATTGTTTAAATTAAAATTATTTTCTCTTTTCATAATAATGAGCAGGCTAGTAAAGCCGTCTCGAACTCATTGAATAAAGCTCAAGTTCAAGCTCAAACTCGATGAATTAATCAAGCTCAAGGTTAAGCTAAGAGTGACTCGAGCACAGCTTGACTCGTTTACACCCCTGGAGAGAGCCGCATTAGATGGTTTGGACACATAAAATGCCAACCTTCTGATAACCTGGTTAGGAGAGTAGATGTATTAGATTCAGCATATGTTAAGAAATATTGATGTAGGCCTAAATTTGGTTAGAAAATATTAAAAATGACTTTTTTTAATTAGATTTAAATGAGAATTTGACTCTTAATAGAACACGATAGAGAAGAATGATCCATGTAGCCAAACCCACATGGGATAAAAGCTTGAAGTTGTTATTGTTGTTGTATTACATTCAATCTGTATAAAAAAAAAATTGCAAATAATAAAAATTTTAATCCCACATACATTGCGCAGGGTTATCTTCTTGTATAATATGAAGAACCTTTTGTTTAAAATTTTACCAAAAAAACTACATACATGGGAAATTAGCATAGGTCTTCCACTGCACATTGTGCACGTTGAATTCTTATCTAATTTAGGAAATATTTTAGATCTTTAAACTTCGATATAGGGTTAATAAAGCAAATGCACCGTTCATCTGGCTCCAACAGCCCAATTCAAAGAATGAGTTAATTAAACAAAACAATTGAAGAAATCTTGGTAAATTTCTTGGAACCTAAACCTGAGAGCAGTAAAAATTTCTACGAGATATAAAGGTTAATCAGGGCACTTACACAAAGTTGTAGTCGTTTCAATCTATATAAACATGCACCAGCTAAATCAAATTATTGTATGAGCAACCCAACTAACACCTGAGCTTCTCTACTTTGATGAAAAATATTTCAAGATATGCAATTGTCACATCAAACCTTCAAAGTTTGATGGTATAGCTTATCCCGTGCAACATCCCAAATTATAACTCTAAAATTCAAGTGAAAGCCTAACCGCTGCCCGGTCAAGATGTGAAAAGGACACGAGTTCATGTCATGCATTAAAATGGGAATGCTTGATGGAATTAAGTTGCAATGAGACAAACCATTCGGTAAATAGAGATGGACCGGAAGAACAATTTAGCTAAAAGCTAAAACAACCCATTAAAATTGTTTACATGTATTTCAACTCGACAGCCATAGTCGAGATTATTAAAATATATATATATAGCCACATTCCCATCCCAGACATAGCAAACAACCTATAAGAACTGTGAAATCAAAACAAGAAATAGATGGATCATTACAACCGCATTCGGGAGAATTGAGGAAGGAATGGTTGAGTTGATGATGTGAAACATTTAGGAGTTACGTTGTGAAATTAAAAAGGCAAAAGGGTAAAGCGTTGCTCATTTTAAATTTAAAACTATCACATGAAAGTGAGTTATGAATTCGAAAGTTTTAACTTGCTTAGGCCCAAAGATATGCAATAGAGATTAACCAAATCAATTCATTCAAAATCCAAGGAGATTTAAATGCAAAGTACAATTAACAAAACCCCAAGTTTAACAATGAGAGGTTCACCTCGGGGCCGTCTCACTCAAATATTAGTAGGCTTTTAGCGGAGAAAGAAGATCCAAGCGATGAAGGATATTACCACTAGAGATGCGACACCGAAGAACCTCGTTGGTGGAAAGGTAGCCGGCGGAGATGGATGTCGTGGGTGGCCGACGAGGCTCCAATCGTAGCTTGAGAAACGTCGATCGATGATGCTTGCAAGAATAGGGATGACTCGCTCCAAGTATTCTTCAACAGTAGTTTCGTCCTCAAATCCCACGTCAAAGCACGGAGATCTTAGAATGTTGATGCTTCCGTCGGCGTTGAATACAAGACCCCACTCAAGCTCCGGATCCGCCATGCGTCATTGAAACGGAGATGGAAGACGTCGCCTTCGTTCCCTCTTGGACTCTTGATTCAAGAGACGGGAAGAGAGAGGATGAGGGACGGCGGAATTCCAAGGGAGAAAAGGTGGCCGGCGGGTGTGGGGAGGAGCAAGGCTTGAAAACCAATTAGGTTTAGTTGGCTTCTAGTGGGAAATTAATCAAAATCTGAATTAATTTCAGTTTTGATTAAGTTTGGAGGAAAAAATGACTTGAATTTGAAATTTCAAATCAAGCAATTAAGACATTAATTGGGGGATTAATGGGGAGCATGAGGAGGAGGCCAGCGGTTTCTAAAGGAGAGAGGGAGGAGTTATGGTAACAAATTCTAAAATAAATTTCAGAATTTAAAAACTTAGGAGGGAGTTTTATTTGAAATTAATTTTAATTTCAAATGAGAGAGTGATTAGTGGTGGCAATTAATGGGAGGGGGGGCTTGGTGAAGCCGGCGGCATCCAGAGGGAGAGGGAAGTGGGTGGAGCAATTTACACACCTTCCAAAATTGATTGTTTGCATGAGAAAGACTAATTATGAAATTCAATTCGATTCAAATTTCAAAATGATTTTAAATTGAAAACTTTCCATATTTGGCTTTGACAAATTTGGCAAGTTTCAACCCAAAATTTTGAATTTTCAAAATTCGATTAAGTGAAGAGTGGGAAGGGGCCGGTGGTGGAGGTGCACGGGACGAGTGGTTGGAGAGGGATTGCCGGCGGCCAAGGCTGGACTAGGGCCGGCGGTTGTGAAGGAGGAAGGGTAGGGATGAAGGGGATAGACCACGAGCCACGAACTCTTCCAATGACTGGTGGGTGTTGCTTTTCGCCCTCACCTTGGGCTCTCGCTCTCCTCTCTAACTCTCCACAAGAAGAAGAAGAAGACAAGACAATCAAAACAAATTTTCATTCATAATATTCATTAACCTCAAAACAATACATGAGACCACTATATATAGGTCTCAACTCATACAAAGAGAAAATACCAAATTGCCCTCTGGGCTATAATGACAAAATAACTCCCCACAGGGGTAAAAATGAAAAAACAGTATATAAAACAAGATAAAAATAAAAATACATCATGACATCTAAATCAAAAGTAGAGGCGCTGAATCGTGGCCGTCGATCTGCGATTTCGCCGGCGATAAACATGTCGGTAGCGTCTGTCGATGTCCTCATCAGTTGAAGAATAGTAAAAAATATTGCAATAAGAAAAATGCACTGAATGTGCATATCACATATTACACACAAATGCAAGTTCACAGACTATTTGTGGCATGTTTCTTTCCAATGAATCAATAAAGTTATGCAATTCAATAAATTGAGGGATCTATGGACTCAAGCATGATGCACAAATTCTAATTTTAAATTTTTGAAGACCAACCTACCTTGAAGAAAATATAGTATGTACATCATTGTCTCAGTATGAAGGTATCATAAAAACAAGAAAAACTGTTCTTATGAAAACCTGCGCTTCTTCAATCTTCAGAGAAGCAAAAGCAAAAACATGGAATATTAGAAAGATAAATGAAAATAAAAATAGGAGAAAGAAACACATACCGAATCATTAATCACATGTAAGAGTTCTGTCTCTGGATAACTCAGTGCAAGTGGAACAGCAACTCCACCACTGAGCCAAGTGCCAAGAACCCCAGCAACAAATTCTGCAGAAGGCTTAGCGACAATTCCTATACGTGCTCCACGAAGATTTTCTGATTTATTGTTGGTTTGAATGGAAGTTTCATATTTACACTCCTCAATATTCTGCATGTGATGATAAACAGTTGTTAGTGAAGTCCTGAGTTGTGCAATAAAACTCTTAAATACTGAATAAAGACACTAAATCATACTTCTAAATTCAAGAACAAAGAAAAAAATGAGCAATGCTGCAATTTCTAACAGTAGTTCATCATATAAGTTTTCAGTTACCGAATAGGAAACCATGCTTAACAGTTGAATAGGCTAGGCTGTGTAACTTAATCTTTAAGTTCACCATATTCATGCGCAAATATGCATAATTATACATTGAGGCATTCTTTCAAGTCGTAGAAAACAGTAAAGTTACTGATCTTTCTCAAGTTGAAAGAACATAAAGGTTATGAAAAAGACCACTCATTACAAC
Organism: Dendrobium huoshanense; assembly: GCA_016618105.1. Lineage (NCBI taxonomy): Eukaryota > Viridiplantae > Streptophyta > Magnoliopsida > Asparagales > Orchidaceae > Dendrobium > Dendrobium huoshanense. Next base: position 20,478,439 of record CM028359.1, on the reverse strand, counting down.
AAGCAATCAAAGAAGGTTAATAAACATTTTATCAAATTTAATTAGTGGAAAAACACAATCACATCATCGCAACATTGCAGTGATACTTTGTTCAATTACATGGTAAACAGACATGCTTACACTTTTAAAATTTCCATTGCGCAAATGATTGCAGATACTCCATGCAGATGAAACAATCTCCGCAAAGCTGTAGCTGTTATTTTCTGCTCTTACAGTCACACCATCATGAGCCGTAGAAGCTCGCTTAAGAGTTGCTTTGGCAACATCCATGAATGTATTGTTAAAATAGTTGCTATTTGCATGCTTTACATTTTTGCAACTTGTATAGTTTTGATGATTCCAAACATTATTGTTCAAATGTGTAGTTATCTCCTAACAATTTTAGAAGATTTGTATTTGCTCTTGTGTGTACTAACATTTCAGGAAAATCAGACTACAGACTACGAAAACTTCAAATCAAATTCAACATGAGATAATTTGTGAATTTGAAGCTTGTATTTTTCTTTGAATTAAATTTGAAAGTGAGTGATTGTAATTGAGTGAATAAAAACATACACACACACATAAGGAGATCATATTTAAGTTATACTGATCGAACGGGACGATATCAGATCGTACGGGACGATCAGACAGTTATCTCCTATTGAGCACATAGAACGAATAGGAACTGGCTTGAAAATTTTTCTAAGTCCTATTCGTCCGGGACGAAATTAATTATCGTCCATGACGATCTGGTCTCTGTAAAATTTTCGTCCAGAAGAAATTAATTATCGTCAGAAAACGATCTGCTCTCTGTAAAAATTTCGTCCAGACGAACTAATTTTCGTCCAGACGATTAACCGACTTAGAACGGTTTTCAGCAGTTTTCTAGACCGACCTAGTAATAACCGTTCGTACCGGACGAACTTAGTTCGTACGGGACGATCAGTGTGTATGAAGACATTTCGTACACATATACAAATATGGTCATTTCAAAGCGTTTAAGTAAAATCGTCCAGGATGATCCACGGTCATACGGGACGATCCACTGCGTACAGAATTGAAAACTTGTTGTTTTTGGACGGTTTTTCTTGTCTTTTGAATAAATAGTTCAAATTAGACTGTCACCCAATCTCTTTTTCATTTGATCTTCGTGCCTCTTGAGAGAATAACTAAGGAGAGAGTGTGAGAGTGCATTCAAAGGAGGATTCCTACCACTGGAGCGTGAAGGCTTCACTTGGAGTTCAAAGGTAAGAATCTCTACTTGTGAATTGAGATTACTTCACTCTTTTCTTTCTTCCTTCTAGATTTCTTGTGAGAAGATCTGTCAAGGAGATCCGGTTCGCTGCCGACACTTGGAGAGTGTGAATAGCCGAAAGGATCGCTTCCTACACTTGGAGAGTGTGAACAGCTATAGGGTTCTCTGCCCACACTAGGAGAGTGTGAAAGGACAGACGGTTCTCTGCCAACACTGGGGATTGTGTAAAAGGACGACGGTTCTCTGCCAACACTGGGGATTGTGTAAAAGGATGACGGTTCTCTGCCGCACCGGGTAGTGGTGAAAAGAGTGTGTTGTAAAGGCTTCTCCGCCTTACTGTGTGTGCAAAAGGAGAGTCACTATTGATATTAGTGCAATACTCAGAGGGTGCCTCTGCGGAGTGGATGTAGGTCTGGTTATAGACCGAACCACTATAAATCTGGTGTCATTTACTTTACAGTTTTTACATTTCCGCATTTTATTTTTTAAGTCTTAAAAACTTTGTGGTTGAAAAATTTTTTCTACAAAACTTAAAAGAAACAATTTTTATTTCGGTTCAACATAATTTTAAAAGAGGGCTTAAAATTTTTAAACTACCAATTCACCCCCCTCTTGGTAGCCTTTGGGACATTAACTTAGGCTTAACAACCTAATTACTAGACTCAACAAGTGGTATCAGAGCTTCGTTTCAAAATCATAAGTTTGAACTACTTTTTGATTAACGTAGATGGCTACATTTGGAAACCGAAACACACCTGAGGATTACTCTATCAGTAGACCTCCACTGTTTGACAATATTCCTTTTGATTTTTGGAAAACACGCATGTCTACTTTCTTACAGTCACTTGATTATCGCATGTGGATGCTAGTCCAGGAAGGTTACACAAAACCAACTAGATTAGTTGATGGAGTTAGGGTAGAAACACCTTATGCAGATTGGACTATAGAAGAACGTGACTTAGCACAATTAAATGCCAAATGTTTAAATAATTTCTTTTGTGCTTTAAAATCTGAAGACTACATGCGGGTTTCAACTTGCAAAAGTGGAAATAACATATGTGATAGACTTTGTATAACTTATAAAGGGACAAATGAGGTTAAGGAATCAAGACTCAATATCTTGTTACATGACTATGAATTGTTTCGCATGAAACCAAATGAATCTATTTCAGACATGTACACAAGATTCACACAAATTGTCACTTCTTTGCATGCACTTGGTAGGTAATTAACTAATGCTGAAATGGTCAATAAGATTTTTCGTTGTTTACATACTGCTTATGATGCTAAAATTACTGCAATTACAGAGTCTAAAGATCTAAACATTTATTCTATTGACAATCTTCTTGGTTCACTCATTGCTTATGAGCAAGAAGTAAGTCAAAGAAAGATTGATGCAGGTGAACCACGAAATGACAAGTATATTGCACTAAAGGTGGAAGAGTTAGAGAGTGAACACTCACAACCTGAGGATGAAGACGATATTGCATTGATGACTAAACAATTCATAAGCTTTTTAAAAGGAAGCAGAAGAGACGCCAGCAATGGAATAGAGGTAAGTATAACAGAAATGGCAAGGTTTCTAATGAAGTGATTTGTTATGAATGCAGGAAACCAGGTTATATCAAGACTGATTGCCCAAAACTCAAAGCCACTCCTAGCAAGGAGAAGGTAGAGGAATAATCAATGGTAAAGAAGGGCAAGAAGAAGTTTCAAAGAGCTTTCTGGGCGGACTCAGCTTCAGATTCATCTGAGACTAAAAAAGAAGAAGAAGTCACCAACCTTTGCTTGATGGCAGATAATGTTGATCAATCAGATCAAGAAGAGCTATGTGACTTAACTTATGATGAATTATTTGAAGTTTCTGAACACATGCATGATGCATATAAAAAAATAAAAAAGATGCATGCTAGTGTAAATTTTGAATTGGAAGAGCTTAAGAAGGAACATGAAATCCTTAGGAAAGATCATGCATTAATAAATAACAACCACATGAAACTTCTTGATGAATATGATGACTTGAATAAGAATTTTGAGAATTTAAAATCATCCTATGCTGAACTTGAAAAAGAATTTAAGAATTTTAAGGATGAATCTGAGAACAAGACATATAGAATCAATTATACCAATCGAATCTTGGAAGATATGAATTCATTTTACAAACTCACAATAAGAGCTCTCGAGGATAATAGGAACCCCCTAAATTTGAAGATTTTACAAATCCTAAATATTATCCTAAATTCATGAAATCCCTTAGAAGACAATCATATGGAAGAAAACATAGGAATATTTTTCCTAATGTTAAATATAATAATTGTGGATTTTTGGGACATATAGCTCACACCTGCACTTTAAAGATGAAAACTAATTTGGTGTGGAGAACTAAGATGCATAAACCTAGACATATCATACATGCATCTGATTATAAATTTCATAAAGGAGAACTCAAACTTGTTTGGGTTCCCAGATCTAACATTTGAGAATTTTGCAGGAGTGTTCTCACACAAGACCTCGTGAGAGCATATGGTACCAGGACAGCAGATGTTCAAAGCATATGACTGGAGATACTGCTCAATTCATAATGCTGGAAGACAGAAGTGGAGGCAAGGTTACACTTGAAGATAATACTACAAAGAAAGTGATTGGATCAGGTATGATTGAAAATTTGAAAAACTTTTTTATAGACAATGTGTTATTAGTTGAAGGCTTAAAACATAATTTGTTAAGCATAAATCAGCTATGTGATAAGGGCTATAATGTAAAAATTTTACCTACTAGCTGCATAATAAGTCTAAATGGAAAAAATATTTTAAATGGAAAAAGGGTAACAATGTTTACATGCTAGATTTAAATTGTATTCAATCTCCTACTGTTTTTTGTTTGAAAACTGTTTCTGATGAATCATGGCTTTGGCATAGGAGACTTTGTCATTCTAGTATGAAAACTTTAGAAGAATTATCCAAAAGAACTTAGTGAGAGATATACCAAAACTAGACTTTAATAAGGACCACCTTTGTGATGTATGTCAATTAGGAAAACAAGTGAAGTCCTCTTTTAAGTCCAATAAAGATTTAGGATCAGTAAACCTTTAGAAATTCTACACATGGATCTTTTTGGACCTGTAGGAACTATAAGTCTAGGAGGGAAGGTATACGTATTTGTTATAGTCGATGATTTCTCAAGATTCACTTGGGTTAGATTTCTTTTTCATAAGAGTGAATCGTTTGAGGAATTCAGAAATTTTTCTACTTGGATTCAAAGAAAACTAGGGAGTGAAATAATTTTTATACAAAGTGATCATGGAGGAGAATTTGAAAATTTTTGTAAAGAAAAAGAGATTGATCACAATTTTTCTGCACCTAGAACCCCTCAACAAAATGGGGTAGTTGAAAGGAAAAACAGAACATTAATAGAAGCCGCCCGAGCAATGTTGGCAGAATACTCACTTCCTAGATATTTTTGGGCTGAGGCGGTTAGCACTGCATATTATGTTCTGAATAGGGTGAATGTGAGATCAAATTTGAATAAAACACCCTATGAGTTGCTAAAAGGAAGAACATCTGATTTATCTCATTTGCATGTATTTGGTTGCAAGGTGTTCATACATAATAATGAAAAATCTGGCTTAAGAAAATTTGATCCAAAATCAGATGAAGGAATTTTTGTTGGATATTCAAGTGTTGGAAAATCTTATAGGGTATTCAACAAAAAAATATTAGTCATTGAAGAAACCACACATGTTGTATTTGATGAATCTGGAAATTTGGAAGAGCCAAATGTTGTTGAAGAAGAGATTGAAGAAAACTCTCAAAAGATTGATAGATTAAATTTGGAAGAAAATGTGGAAGAGAATTTGGAAAGAGAAAACCCTTTGCCTAGAGACTTGAGATTTTCTAAAAACCACCCAAAGGAATTGATTATAGGTGAACCATGTGAGGGTGTTAGAACTAGGTGTGGATTAAACAAGGAAGTCAATCATTCAACCTTTATTTCAACTATTTAACCCACTAACATTGATCAAGCACTTTCCGATGAATTTTGGATATTTGCCATGCAAGAAGAGTTAAATCAATTTGTAAGAAATAAAATTTGGGAATTAACTACAAGGCCAAAAGATCAAAGTGTTGTTGGAACCAAGTGGGTGTTCAAAAATAAAATGAATGACTCATGAGTAGTCATTAGAAATAAGGCTAGATTAGTTGCTAAGGGGTATAATCAAATTGAAGGAATTGATTTTGAAGAGACTTTTGCCCATGTAGCTAGACTTGAAGCAATTAGGATTTTACTAGGCTTTGCCTGTTTTAAAGGTTTTAAATTGTTTCAAATGGATGTCAAGAGTGCCTTTTTAAATGGGGTAATTGATGAAGATGTTTTTGTAGAACCTTCAGGTTTTGAAAATTCTAAATACCCAAATCATGTTTTCAAGTTAAAAAATGCATTATATGGATTGAAACAGGCACCTAGAGCTTGGAATGAGAGGTTGAGCACCTTCCTACTTGAAAGATCTTTTGAAAAAGGAAGTGTGGATACAACTCTCTTTTTAAGAAAATTTGGAAAGGATATACTTATTGTTCAAATTTATGTGGATGACATCTTTGAAATTTTCAAATAAAAATATTTGTGATGATTTTTCTAAAACAATGAGTAGTGAATTTGAAATGAGTCTAGTGGGAGATTTAAATTACTTTCTAGGATTTAGCATTAAGCAACTTGAGGAAGGTATATTTCTTAATCAAACTAAATATATTAAGGACATCCTCAAAAAATATTAAATGGACAATGCTAAACCTGTTAGTACACCAATGAGTTCCTCAGTTCAGTTGGATAAGGACCTTAAGGGAAAATCTGTTGATCAAAAGAAATTTAGAGGGATAATTGGATCTTTACTTTACTTGACTGCTAGCCGACCAGATATTATGTTCAATGTTTGCTTATGTGCTAGATTTCAATCATATCCAAAAGAATCACATTTGACAGCAGTGAAAAGAATTTTATGATATTTACTAGGAACTCAAAACTTAGGGATTTGGTATCCTAAGTTTAACTCTTCATTTGAAATTATTGGTTACTCAGATTCTGACTTTGCAGGCTGTAAAGTGGATAGGAAAAGCACTTCTGGAACATGTCAATTCATTGGAAATTCATTAGTTTCATGGTCTAGTAGAAAATAAAATTCAGTGGCACTATCTACTGCAGAAGCAGAATACATTGCATTAAGAAGTTGTGTGGCACAAGTACTTTGGTTAAAACAACAGTTGATTGATTTATGATTAACTATAGACACTATTCCAATTTATTGTGACAATACTAGTGCTATTTGCATTTCCAAAAATCCTATTCAACATTCTAGAACCAAACACATTGACATAAGGCATCATTTCATAAGGGATCATGTATCTAAGGGAGAAATTGAACTCACACATGTTTCAACTGAAAATCAATTTGCAGACATTTTTACAAAACCTTTAGCCTTTGATACTTTCAGTACATTAAGAACAAGGCTTGGTGTTATTGATTTGAATGATTAAATAAAAAATGTTTTTACAACATTGATATTTATGTTTTCTTAGTTTATTTGTCTTTGATTTTTGTTTTGAATTTTGTGATTTTTGAGTGTTTTGATTGAGTTTATTTTAGAGTCTGTGGTTTTGTCTTTGTTTTCTGTGTTTTGAATGTTTTGTTTGTTTTTCTTCAATAAAAAATTCAAAAATCCAAAAATGTGTGAAAATCGTCCGGGGCGAAATTTTTCGTACTGGACGATGTGTATTAAATTCAGTTTGCGTGATATGAAACGTTTTTTAGAGCAGTTTTTAATGTAGTTCGTCTGTACAATCTAATGATCGTCCATGACGAAATATTTATTTTCTCAAACGTTGAGACGTTTGAATGCAGCGGTTGAGTGGATAAGGCAGTTTTAAATGTGAAGTTCGTCCGTACGAACTTTTTGTTCGTCCAGACGAACAGACGTTGTTTCATTGTAGGGGACGGTTTTCAACTGACATTAAAACGAATTAACTTTTGATCGTCTGTACAAAATTTTTTCGTCTGTACGATCGGTCAAGTCAAAAGTCTGTACGAAAGGACGCATCGTAAATTGTGTTTATTACGAAAAGCCGTTTCATTTTGGACGAAATGGATGGTCTGTACGAACTTGTTTCATCCAGACGAATGACAATTTTCGTCCAGGACGAACTGTTTTCGTCGAGGACGAACATATCGTTTTCTTTAAATATGAACGAATTTTAACTCAACAATCACATCTCCAAACTTTACTTTCAATCTCTTTCGACTTTAAATCGACAATGGTCTCCTCAAGCAAAAGACAAAAAGTGTTGGCTAAGAAACCTCACAGAAATGCCTCTGAAAACTTCCTTTCAAAGGCAAATGAGGAATCTTTTCCTCGTTTTGCATCTGCCAAAATTACACCTTCTCGTATTCTGATACAAAGCGAGATAAATTTCAAGGTAATGCACCTTTTTGCTTCCACCCAGTTTGGATTCATTCTTTCTCTCGTCCACCTCTACAACAAACAAACTTTTCTATATTTCCTAGCCAACATGAGTTTCAACTCAGACCACTCCTGCATAAGTTCCTTTGTTTTCAAACAAAAAGTTGAAATCACCAAGCACGACATATGTGCTTTTCTGAACTTAAGAACTGAAGGCTATAGAGCCCACACCCTTATGAATGAAAACAAATTCGAATGGTATCAAGTCAATAGGGTGATTAGAGAAAATGGCTTAACATATCATGTTGCTAGAGTTTCAGGAATGACCAGAAATGCTCGAATCATCCAGCACATTCTTCGATCTTCAATCATTCCCAAAGCTGGTGATAGGATCAATATTACCCCACTCCTTTCTGTTTTGACATTTTTGATTATGGATCATAAGCCTATCGATGAAGCCCAACTTATCCTAGACCATCTTTATGGGCTTTCAGAAATTGGACATGCAGAACATAAGAGAAAAAGGAATATCTCATTAGGACACTTAGTTACATAAATTTTGGAAAAAAAATACAACTTAGTGTATCCTGATGATGAATACGAAGAGCCGGTCTACTACAATGATGCTTCTTTCAGAGCAATTTTCAAGGAGGAAAAAGGGAAAGCACATGTCAGTGCTTCTGAAGAAGAAGAAGAAGGAGAGCAAACTTTTGCACCTCAATCAGATTATCAAAATTTGATTGAGAAATTTGACATACTTGAGACTCATGTTGATCAAAGATTTGATCAAATTGATGCTCAACTCCTGCAGCAGCAACAGGACATTGGTATTATCAGAAATGAAGTTCATGAAATCAATACCAATGTTATGATGATGACCTCCTACTTCAACCTATTTAGTGGCATTCCCCCTCCACCTCCAGAAGAATAGAGAATGAACGATTTTTTTATGTTTGTTGAATTTGTGTTTGTTTTAGTGTTTGTTCTAGTTGTGTTTGTTTGTCATTGTTTTAAATTTTAGTGTATTTTCTTTTGTTTTGATATTATGAAATGATCCTGTAATCCTTTTCATAAATATCAATATATGTTGTAGTTGATTTTGATTTTGGATTGTTTTTGAAATGTGTTTAGTTTTTATGAATTTCATTAGTCTTTTTAATCCTAATTGTGCTTAAAATGGATTGTAATTTAAGATTAATTACATTAGAAAATTTTGTCTTTCTAAGTTTAAAATTTGTATATAACTTGTCATAATTAGAATTTTTAATCTCATGTCTATTCATTTAGACTACATAAAAGTTAATATTATTATTGCAATTTAGATATTTTTTTATTTTGTATTTCTTTGCTCAAGTGATATTTATGCACTTAGAAAAATTTGAAAATTTAGATTATTGATCTTGGAAAGAATTGGTTTCAATTACTCTTGAAAATTGTACAAAGAGTACAAAAAATCAAAAGGAATGAGCAAAGATTCGCAAATATGAAAAAGAAGCACAAAATTAGTCCAAAGTCAAAAGATGCACAAAAATGTGCCAAAATTTGAAAAAGATGCGCAAAGCGCCACATGTGGTAATTCTCTTCTTTCCAAATTCTTTCAATCTCTTAATTCAAATTAATCTTATGTTCATTTATATTCTATTGAACTTTAAAATATAGAATTTTTATTCATCTCTTTTGTAAAGATTTTCTATATTCAAATGTCTAAATTGAATCACGTTTTTGATAAATTATTCTTACTTACAATGTTATATCACTTCTTAAATTCTATGAATTTCGATGAATTATCTGATGTTATTAGTTTTAGATTGCATACCTTATGTCAATCACAATTTTGATTAAAATTTTTCAAATGAATTTCATATAATTACTTACATTTCTTGTCTATTTCTTCTTCACTTTTTGTTGTTGTCAAAAAAGGGGAGAAATTATTGTGTTTGTATGTTTTGGTTGTTTGCATTTTGAATTGCATTTTGATGACTTTTGTTAAAAATTAAAAAAAAACAAAAACAAACAAATTGTTCTATGCTTCAAAATGATTCGTTATTTTCATGTATGCATCAATTCAGGGGAATTAAGGAGATTTGTTTAAATTGAAATCATACAAACAATAATTGTTTTGCCATCATCAAAAAGGGGGAGATTGTTAAAATAGTTGTCATTTGCATGCTTTACATTTTTGCAACTTGTATAGTTTTGATGATTCCAAACATTATTGTTCAAATGTGTAGTTATCTCCTAATAATTTTAGAAGATTTGTATTTGCTCTTGTGTGTACTAACATTTCAGAAAAATCAGACTACAGACTACAAAAACTTCAAATCAAATTCAACATGAGATACTTTGTGAATTTGAAGCTTGTATTTTTCTTTGAATTAAATTTGAAATGGAGTGATTGTTGAGTGAATAAAAACATACACACACACATAAGGATATCATATTTAAGTTATATTGATCGTACGGGACGATATCAGATCGTACGGGACGATCAGACAGTTATCTCCTATTGAACACATAGAACGAATAGGAACTGGCTTGAAAAATTTTCTAAGTCCTATTTGTCCGGGACGAAATTAATTATCGTCCAGGACGATCTGGTCTCTGTAAAACTTTCGTCCAGACGAAATTAATTATTGTCAGAAAACGATATGCTCTCTGTAAAAATTTCGTCCAGACGAACCAATTTTCGTCCAGACGATAAACCGACTTAGAACGGTTTTTAGCAGTTTTCTAGACCAACCTAGTAATAACCGTTCGTACCGGACGAACTTAGTTCGTACGGGACGATCAGTGTGTACGAAGATATTTCGTACACATATACAAATAGGGTCGTTTCAAAGCGTTTAAGTAAAATCGTCCAGGACGATCAGGACGATCCACGATCGTGCGGGACGATCCACTGCGTACAGAATTGAAAACTTGTTGTTTTTTGACGGTTTTTCTTGTCTTTTGAATAAATAGTCTAAATTAGACTGTCACCCAATCTCTTTTTCATTTGATCTTTGTGCCTCTTGAGAGAATAGCTAAGGAGAGAGTGTGAGAGTGCATTCAAAGGAGGATTCCTACCACTGGAGCGTGAAGGCTTCACTTGGAGTTCAAAGGTAAGAATCTCTACTTGTGAATTGGGATTACTTCACTCTTTTCTTTCTTCCTTCTAGATTTCTTGTGAGAAGATCTGTCAAGGAGATCCGGTTCACTGCCGACACTCTGTGGTTGAAAAATTTTTTCTACAAAACTTAAAAGAAACAATTTTTATTTCGGTTCAACATAATTTTAAAAGAGGGCTTAAAATTTTTAAACTACCAATTCACCCCCCTCTTGGTAGCCTTTGAGACATTAACTTAGGCTAAACAACCTAATTTCTAGACTCAACATGTATTAGGTGATAATCCTGCCCAACAATCACAAAAAAAGGCTTTTTTCATGATATAAAGACCAAAATCACAAACCACAGTCCATTCGCAAGCAAACAGAAAGAAACAAAGCTCCAAATGATAGACAAAAGAATCAAAATCGCCGCACCTCACTCTACGCTGCAAATGAGAAAAAATTTGACGATAAAAACAACATTAGAAACAAAATCGGGTTTTGGAAACCAAATGGAAAGGGCAAGCCGTAATCAGTCAGATTAGATGGGGAACGAAAAGAGACGATCTGTACCTGAGTAGTAACGTGATCCGACGAGGAAAAACCCTAGAGGTGGTCACCAATATAAGTGGGAATGGCTGAATTGGACGAAACGGTTGGGGGCTTTGAATGATTTCATAGTTAGGTACTCATTTAACAGCCGCGGGTTCACATGGCCATTTGCAGGCCTAAAAATTTCGAAAAAAATTAAATTAAAATATTTTTAAATTAAAAGGGAAAAAAAAAGTAAGGGAAGGAAGAAACAGAAAACCCTTTCTTCGTCAGCAGAAGACATAGATTTCTCCACGCGACGTGGATGGCTGAGGCCGCACGGATTCTCCATTTTGTGTTTACTGTTTTTTTTTTTTTTTTTTTTTGGTAAAATTTGGGCAAAGCCCGTATATTTAACTCAAAAGAAGATTACAACAGTGGAGAGAACAAAATAACAAAATTGGCTATGAAAAATAAGCCAAGCTACATTAGCTTCAAAAAAGGTGAAAACCTATGAAAACACACATGTGTGTATACCCGAAAAAGCTCCAACCGTAGACCAAAAAAGTCTCCCATACCCGAGATACCTGGACTCAGGAATATATAAATAAGAGTAAGCAGATCAATCACATCCCTGGTTGCCCAAAGGCGCCTTAGGACCATCCATGGAATGTGTGGGGAGCTTCATCATTGTCCAGGAAGGCATATCTGCAAATACACGAGGCAACAACGAAGCAGCAGCAACTGGAAAAGCACGAATAAAACAGCTTACAATCTGTCCAGAAAGTCCATCGCATTTTTCCATGTCACAGTCTTCTCAGACAGTGTTATTTTAATACATAATTGTAAATAAGTGTGGCATTGCAACTTGTTCCCAAAGATCCTATTATTCCTCTCTTTCCATACATAATAGATCACAGAGGATACCGCCATTTTATAAAAATTGATCATCTCAGAATTTTCATTATACTGCCCATTTAACCAATCAAACACTTGCGAAATATTAGGCCTAAGCAGAAAATTTTTCATTCCAGGAATTATGCTAGTCAGGATTGAGAAAGAGTAAGAGCATTCAAAGTATAAACGAGATACCGTTTCATCGTGGGTGTGACAGAGATAGCATAAGCTTGATACGAAAACATTCCTGAGACAAAGAGCCTCAGCAGTTTTGAGACCCCCCATAATGGAAAGCCAAGCGTACACAGAAAATTTTAGAACATTTCTTTTGTGCCAAATCATTTTATACCAGCAACAACCTGGGATTTCGGATTTCAGAATGAAATTCCTCCATAAAATTTTTAAATTGGTCTTTCTCCTTATCATACAATAGCAAACAAGGGCCCTCACCAGCAATAACATTAATACCCGCAAAAACATCCCTCAAACCGGAGGTGAAATAATCAGGTAAAACCCAGCCAGAATCAGATATGATATTGTTAAGAGAAATATCAGGAATTTGAGGTAAAGTGACGCTACCAAAAAAATCAGACAGGTTGCAGTTTTCATACCAATGATCCCATTTCAAAGAAATAGGAGCAGCCTTAGTAATTCTAAACTTAAAGCAGTGTTTGGCCAAGTTTGCCGTAAGGCAAATAGATTTCCATATGTTTGAAGCAGCAGCCAGAGGAGGTTTCCAAGGCGATATGTATTTATTCAACAGCCATGCAGATAATGGAGAAGAGCAGTTGTACATCCGTAAAATCACATAGCAGTTATAAGAAAATTGCATGGCAGGAATAGAAAAAATGCCCAATCCACCTTTAGAGAAAGGCAAGCAAACTTTATTCCAGGCAAACATATGCAGCTTTTTGTTTGAATTAACATCCCCAAAAAATAAAAACCTGGAACTAGTTTTCTTGAAGAATTTGTGCACAGATTTAGACAAAATGGTACCCCTATTCCAGTAAGCAATTGTATTTTGAATAGTAAATTTCAGATATTGTAGCCTATCGGCAAGGGAAAGAAGATTAGCTTTCCAACCACTAAACTTCTTGTTCAAGCTGTCCATTAAAGGCAAATAGTCTTCAATTTTGAGTCTATGAAAAGAGAGAGGAATACCCAAATAAGTAATTTTGCTAGCTATGTTATGAAAGGAGAGAGCCTGGCAGATAACATGTTGATTGTTGAAATGCTTTGGGAATATAATGGCACTCTTATCATAGTTAACATGAAGACCAGAGACACTAGCAAAATCATTAAGAATGGAGACCAACAAATTACAGTTCTCAAGAGTGGCTTCTCCAAATATGAGGACATCATCAGCATAAAGCAAATGAGTGATGGAAAATTCATTAGAATAAATACCCTTTAAACCTCTATCCTCAAGGAGATTGGAGAAAGCATCCATAACTAAGCAAAAGAAGTAAGGACTGATGGGGCAACCCTGCCTAAGGCCTGCAGCAGAGGGGAAGTAGCCCTCAAGAGCACCAGAGAGAAGGACAGATAAATTGACATCGCATATGCAAGCTTTGACCCAACTCACAAAGCGGCTAGGAAAGTCTTTCTGAATGAGTCTAGCAATTAAAAATTCCCTGGACACGAAATCAAAAGCTTTCTTTATGTCTAATTTAGCACAAAAAATATTTCCTTTTCCTCTTTTCCCCGAATGATACAGAATATCAGAAGCTAGCAAGATATTGTCCGTGGAAACTCTGGATTTAAGGAACCCAGCTTGATTATCCTTTACAATGATGTTCATGACCGGTTTAAGTCTAACAGCAATGACTTTAGCAATAATTTTATAAACCACATTACACAGGGCAATGGGTCTATAATCTAGAGTGTTTAGGGATGATAGCAAGAGCTGTAGCTTTAACACCATTAGGCATGTAACACTTAGTGAAAAAAGATTTAATAGCTCTACAAACCACCACCCAATGATATGCCAACTAGTCTTATAGAAATAGAAATTGAACCCGTCAGGCCCAGGAGCAGAATTGGAGGATCCCATAAAAACCGCAGCTTTAATTTCCTCATCCAAAACAGGGGAGCTTAGAGACATATGATAGTAATCCGGTACAGCAACACCAACAGGAAAAGCCTCGACAGCCATAGAATGGGGAAGAGGATTGTATAAATCTTGAAAATACTGAAAAATAGATGAGACAACATCAACTCTTTTGGAAGAAGGATTGCAAGAGAGAAGATTGATAACTGATTTTTTGCTACCCATACGGCTCTTGATTTTAGCATATAAAAATTTAAGATCGTCTTCCCCAAATTTAAGCCAATTAACCTTAGCCCGCTGAATAATCTAAGAAGCATGAAGACTGTTGAATTTAACTAGCTCAGAGTTGCAATTTTTGTAGGCCATGTTAAGTTCAACATTATTGTGATCAAGTTGCATTTGTTCCAGCAAATAACTTTGATTATTGAGTAAATAATCAAGGTGTCTAGCAACACTATTAGAAGAAGCCCAAGATTCCTTTTTGATACCACTCTTCAACATCCTAAGAGTGAGACAAAGGTGAGAAAGGGGATTACCAGAACATGGCCTAGAGAATACCTCTAATAATATAGACCAATATGAATCAATCTTGGTCCAATAATTTTTGAAGAGGAATCGGTGAAAAACCTGCGAAGCATTCCCAGGATGTAAAATAACAGGACAGTGATCCGAGCAGGAAGGGCTTTGGATGGAGCAAAAAGATTCAGAGAAGCAATTCCTCCAAACATCATTCATAAGAACTCTATCCAACTTAATGTGAATTGGATTATCTAACAGTTGATTATACCAGGTGAATTTGCCACCTATAGAGTTAAGGTCCGCCAACCCATTAAAGAAGATGAAATCATTAAAATCTTTCAGAGCAGATTGAGTGAGTGAAGAGCCACCAAGCTTTTCGATTGCATATCTACAGCAATTGAAATCACCAATAATAGCCCAAGGAAAATTACTCTCAGGAGGAGCAAGAGAGAGAGTTCCACAAATCCTTGCGTTCAGACATACTGTTAGAGGCATACACAACAGATAACTGAAAGAGAGGATGATTAGAAACAAAGATCAAACCAGAGATTAATTGAGAATTAATGACAGCAGGGATGAAAGACAATTTGGAAGCATTCCACTTCACCCATATCCTCCCCGAAGCAGAAAGGGCGAAATTGTTGCAGCTGGACTCATTAGAAAATAGAGAATGAGTATTTTCAAAAAATGGGTCTGCAAGAGATTGGAGGTGAATCCTGTTCTCCAAGATACAAACTAAGTCGAGTTTGAAGGACTCAATGAGACGCTTACAGCATAGTACTTTATCAGGGCGATTAAATCCCCTAATATTCCACACTGCCATAGGTGGAAAAGACATCAGGAATTCTGCTTTGATAGGGCCTTTTTACCCTGCTTCCCCTTAGCAGGTTTTTTGGATGTAGTAGTGCTGTTAGACTGATTAGATTTTCAATTGCTTTTTGTTTTTTCTCCTTTTCCACCACTTCAGCAATCAAAACCTCATTGTCAATGGCATCACCAGAAGTAACAGTATTTTCCTTGACATCTCCCTCTAAGTTTAAAACGTCAAACTTATTAGGAGATACAAAATCCTTCCCTATGGACGTAGACTGAGATTGAAGGTTTGTGGATGAAGAGGAAGCAGCAGCATTGGGGGAATTTAAGTTTGGGATACCCAAATTAAATGAAACCCCAGTATCAGGAATGTCGTTCCTAGGTGGCTTCACAACAATCGCATCAGACCAAGCAAGCATTTTGTCGGGGGGAGGGGGAGAGTGTGGCTGATATAGGAGAGGTTGTCCTGTGACTATAGACGGAATTATGTGAATGTTTGTGCTAACTGGAGGATTGGATAAGGCTGGTTCCTGAGAGATAATAGAAGAACCAGGCAACTTTTCAACAAAATGGGTTTTGGAAGGAGCCCGAAAACGGGGCCTCGTGTTAGCACTCCTACCCCTGTTATTTTGGCTTTCCTTTCCTACTTCCTTCCCTTGTTCATTTGAAGCAATCACAGGATTTTTTTTTTTTTTTTTTTTGAGAAGTGTTTACTGTTTTAACTTCTAAGTATTTAAAGTCTCTCTCTTCCAGCGGTGATGAATATCTAAAAATAATAACATAAGTGTTTTGAAGTAAAGATTTTTTAAGAAAATAAAAAAATTATTTTTAAACTAATAAACTATTGAAAAGCAAGATAATAAAAAAACTACATAAAATTTGATTGATTAAAATTTAATTAGGATTTAAATTAGACCTTATCAAATTATTTTCTTACTCATATAAATTAGATAATTTTATAAAATATATTTCTTTTTAATCTAGAATTTAGCAAATACAAGAGAAATAGAATTTAAGACTTTACACAATTATCTTTTATTATGACTCTTATTCTTTTCTATTTAAAATTAAATTTTTTAGTATTTGTTAAAAATTTATTAAGATTCACTTAAATTTGATATTTATTATATAAAAAAATTATGATTTAAGTTTTCTAGAATTATTAAGTTTAAATTTATTAATATTATGTGTTAGAAAATTTACTGTGAGATAATTTTATGTCTAGCTCAGCGAAAATCTCGCATGCATACAATAAAAAAAGGATTCCAAGTGACCCTAGAGTTTATATTAAAAAACTTGAGAAGCTAAAAATAAAATCAATGAGAATATTTAAAAGAAAAGATTGGAATATTATAATTAAATTTATTAATACTTGGTTCCACACCTGGGGTATGACATAGGCACCGACCATCCCCAGACCATTGACAGTTCGTTGTCCGCTATCGAACCACCGCATGCTCGCCGATAATAGCCGGACCTCAGCCCGCCGCCAACCATCATTGAACCTCCGCCCAGCTGCCATTGACACACCACACTAATCACCATAGCCCGCTGACAGCCGCCAAACCTCCACCCAACTGCCAGCATTGACACACCAGTCTGACCATAGTCGCCTGCTGACTATGGTCCTTCCGACGTTCATCTCCTGCCGATTATGGTCTCGCTGACTATAATCCCCCCAACCTCTGTCACTAGCCAACTACAGGAATTTTTATTGCCTCCTCCCACCTGACGCATCTCTACGTTCGGCATGCCTTCATAACGCGACATCTGGCAGTTACTTTACCCATTTTGACCCGACGATAGCCCATATACTTTTCGATATTTTTTAATATTTTTCGGGTTGGGTCGTCGTAATATACATGAGAATGGCGGGAAAATGAAAAAGTACGCGGCTTTTACCTATTGTATTAAAACCTTCTATGTATTTAACCTAAGATGTTGTACAGGATATCGTTCTACAGTGTCTACGAATCCCATAATTTTTATTTTTTCTGACGTAGAGAAATAGTTCAGTATTTTAGGAGATGGAAGGATCGACTGAAGGTTCTTGTTTCGAAGACTTCTTTTTCTGCGAGGAAACTCAAACTTTAAGCTATGATGAAGGTTTTTCTGATTTAATATTAGTAAGTATTTTAAGTATACTGTTTGTTTTTATCAACGTTTTACTGTTTCGAACTCGGTATTCTATATTATATATGCGTATACGTTCGGTACAATATTGGTACACAGTTGTACCGAGTAAAACCTCTCAATACCGAGCATTACCGAGCAATACCAAGCATACCGAGCAAGAAGGGCCTACCTCGGTGTAAGGTCGGTATTGAGTAGTCTATATTGTACCGAGCATAACCTCTCAATACCGAGCATTACCGAGCAATACCAAGCAATACCGAGCAAGAACGGCTTACCTCGGTATAAGCTCGGTATTGAGTACTATATATTGTACCGAGCAAAACCTCTTCATACAGAGCATTACCGAGCGATACCATGCAATACCAAGCAAGAACGGCTTACCTCGGTATAAAGTCGGTGATGAATAGAAAAAGTCGGTATACGCTCGGTAATTATATCAAGGTTATTATAATTTAATATGGATGTTTGAATATTTATTAGGGTGTTTACAATTGCGAGAAAGATGCATATGAGAAATATTGCCAGTATGCGCATTCGACTGGATTTAGTGTTCGGAAAGAACATCACCATTTCTGGCCAAATACAAGGTTAATCAAATCAAAGGATTTTGTGTGTTCTAAAGCAGGTTTCAAGAAGGAGAATGAAAGTGGTACTAAGTTAAAATATCGGAGATCATCTACAAGAACAGGATGTCCAGCCATGGTTAGATTTTCGGTGAGTAAAGATGGGCTTTGGTCAGTGCATAAATCTATAGAGAGTCACAATCACGAACTAGCTAGGCCGGATGATCAACATTTGCTTCGGTCGGCAAGGTCAATTAGTGATGATAATGCAGCTGTTTTGAAATCTATGACAGAAGCAGGTATAAGAACTGTTGATGCATTTACGTACCTATCTGATGAAGTTGGAGGTGTGGCTAATCTTGGATTTACGAAGCGCGATGCGTACAACCATATCCAAAAAGAAAGAAGAGCGAAGTTTGAGAGTGGAGACACTAACTCACTGATCAAGTTGTTTAAAGAGAGGGCGTTAGATGACCATATGTTTGCATGGGATGTTGAAACAGATGAAGACGGATGTTTGTTGAATTTCTTTTGGGTTGATGGTTTGGGTAGAATTGATTATGACTGTTTTGGAGATGTGATTATATTTGATACTAGTTACCGTTTAAATAAATATAACTTATGTTGTGCCCCAACTGTTGGAGTGAACAATCACTGGCAGAATGTTCTTTTAGGAGTTGCTTTTTTATCTGATGAGACAATAGCTTCTTTTACCTGGCTTTTTCAAACATTTATAAGAATCATGGATAACAAACATCCCATTACCATTTTTACTGATCAGGACCAAGCCATGGCTAGGGCAATAGAGATTGCATTGCCTAATACACGACATCGATTGTGCCAATGGCATCTATACAAGAAAGCACCTTCAAAGGTATGGTGCTTTAACAGTAACAACAGAGTAAAATGCTTATTTTATTACTGTTTCAGACTTTGTGATTCAGCTGAGGAATTTGAGAGCAAATGAACGGAAATGATATCAGAAGGAGAACTCCAAAATAATCAATGGTTGAGTGATCTTTACAAAATCAAGGAGAAGTGGTCAACTGCATTCAATAAAGATTGTTTTAATCTTGGTATTTTATTAACCCAAAGGAGTGAGTCAACCAATCATGTATGTCATGGTTATTCCAAGCCAACAAGTACTATCACGGAGTGCTTCCTCGGTTTGGAGAAGATTATGAGGATTTGGCGTCGAAATGAACAAGATGAAGAATTCAAATGTAGTCAAACTGATATAGTTCCATATATGAAAAGTAGTCCAGTATTGAAGCAAGCTGCAAAATTTTATACAAGGAAATTGTATGGATTTTTTGAAGAGGAGTTCTTACATTGACTTGGTGGATTATGCGTTGATAGTACTTCATCAGATTTATCAATGTTTTCTGTTTGTAACATTGACAGTTCCATTGACTCACACAGATGGATAGTTAAAATCAGTTCAATTGAAGGTACCATTGAATGCACATGTGCTAAGTTTGAAATGATGGGAATATTATGTGCACATTGCATGAGAGTAATGAGACAGTTAGACATTATTAATATTCCCATTAAATATTTACTCCCTACATGGTTAGTCAATGCTCGAAAAGATTTATATTCTGGAGGTAAGATCCCAACTCTTTGTAGTAATGCCTTTCAACTAATTTCGGGTGATAGCAACTTGATTTTCAGAAATTATGCATGCCGTTTTGCATATAAAATAAGCACAGAAGCACAAGGTAATAAAGAAGCTGAGAAGTGTGTCATAGATGATTTGAGTACTTTGGCTGAAAAAGTTCATTCCATCAAGCTTGGTAGTAAAAACACACCAAATTCTGGAGTTGGTAATGAAACAATTAAAGATCCAAAGAAATGTCGGCCTAAGGGAGTTTCAAATGCTAGATTGAAGGATCACTGGGAGAAGAAGAAGCCGAAAAAATTGAAACAAACCGCCACGATTCCCTCAACAAGCTTACACTTTACAAATACAGAATCTGGTAGTCAATCGTCTTTCATGTAACTACTTAATTTTGCATGAAATTTATGACATTAATATGATTTTCTGAATGTATAATTGATTTTGGAGTTAGCTTGTGTAATACCGAGCAATACTGATTAATACCAAGCAATTAACTCGCTATACAGAACTATACCGAGCATAATTTGTAGTTATTATGCTCGGTACAGATCAATACCGAGCAGTACCGAGCAGTACCGAGCATAATTAATAGTCATTATGCTCGGTACAGATCAATACCGAACAATACCGAGCAGATCCGAGCATAAATATTATGATTTCTGCTCGGTATTGATCATTACCGAGAAGTACCGTGCAGTACCTAGCAAAATTTGTAGTTATTATGCTCGGTATAGATCAATACCGATCTGTACCGAGCAATACCTATACTAAGAATTAGTAGTTCTGCTCGGTATTGATCATTACCGAGAAGTACCGTGCATGTACCGAGCATAATTTGTAGTTGTGATGCTCGGTATAGATCAATACCGATCTGTACCGAGCAATACCTATACTAAGTATTAGTAGTTCTGCTCGGTATTGATCATTACCGAGAAGTACCGTGCAGTACCGAGAATAGTTTGTAGTTATTATGCTCGGTTTTGATCAATACCTATACACCATTTCGTTTAAGAAAATATTTTACAATATAAACAAAGTTTAACATTACTCTCATAATCTAATGAATTTTAGTACATAGCAAGTCATAAGCAAATTCAGCTCTATACAATGGCATATTAGAATGCCAATCCAAATATATATACCATTTAATTGGTTCTTTTTGTATTAGAACTTCAATATATTTACAAAGATACATTCCGCAATCAACGCTGTTATTTTGTGTTGGCACGTTTCGAAATCCTTTGATTGGCCATTTCGTTATATTAATGTCGAAGGCGTCTTCCGTATCTTTGTAGAAATGAGAAATCTGGAAAAACAAATTCAAATTATCATAGAATATTGATAAGAGTCGAGATGGTAACAAAAAAATTATTTCTAACTTACAACTTCTGGGAGTATCGCTTTATGTGTCTTCTTCGGTAACGAATCATAAAACTCCCACCTTTTTTTAACCAAGTTGCAAAGTAGTAATGTCCAATGTTCTCCGTATATTATTGGAACAAAGATCAAATTTACATTCCTGATACTGTTTTTGTCTATATTTGATACGAACGTTTTTGTGTTCGAATCATTGTATTGTTTGTAGTATAGCTGGTTTAAAAGATAGAAAAAATTATGTGATTAGTTCGAACATATAGTTAAACCGAATAAATAAGAAAATGTAAACTACTAACCCAATGGAAGCTTGAAACAAATAGAAATGCTTGATTACGACCAGGAAATGCTGCTTCCTTTTGCGTTAATAAATGCGCAAAAGCGTCTATGTGGTTATTATCAAGCTCTTCCGACATTAATAATTCGTCCAATTGGCTTCTATTTATTGATATATTTCCAAACTCGAAGATTGAATCACTCCTGTATAGAAAAAAAAAAACAAATTAGTATAAAATGAAGTTCTGAATTGTGAAATATTTTCTTAAACGAAATGGTGTAAATTTTATGCTCGGTATTGCTCGGTATTGTTCGGTATTGATCAGTACCGAGCATAATAACTATTACTTATGCTCTGTATTGCTTGGTATTGCTCGGTATTGATATGTACCGAGCATATTAACTACAAATTATGCTCGGTACTGCACTGTACTTCTCGGTAATGATCAATACCGAGCAGAGATCATAATATTTATGCTCGGTATTGCTCGGTATTGTTCGGTATTGATCAGTACCGAGCATAATAACTATTACTTATGCTCGGTATTGCTTGGTATTGCTCGGTATTGATCTGTACCGAGCATAATAACTACAAATTATGCTCAGTACTGCTCGGTATTGATCAGTACCGAGCATAATAACCACTAAACTACAAATTGAAGTTCTCAATTTGATATAAAATGAAGATCTCAATATGCAAATTGATATAAATCAACAAGTACTTACTTAAACTTGAATTGTTTAAGTGCATTATCTATTATGATGCGTTTATCTTCGCCAATTAATTCTCTGTCAGGGTAATCTAACATTTCAGCTGCAGGAGCCCTTGGAATTTCTATATTTTCATCAACTTCATAAACAACCACCTCTTTACCAACAGTTTGGTCAACAACAGGAACATCTTCTTGTGTAAGTGGTTCTGGGATTACAGCTGCAGTAGTTGGTGTAGGTTCTGGAGTTGGTTGTGCTGCAGTAGTTGTTGTATCAACTGCAGCTTTATTAGGCGCTTCATCAGGACGATCAGCAGCACTGGCAGCTGATGCCGAGTCTTCAGGTTGCACTTCTTTTTTAATTTTTTTCTTCCTAACACCAGTAGTAAATGGTGTGGTAACAACTTTTCTTTTTCGGTCATTTCTCCTTTGTACTCTTTGTGCAATTCCAGTCAATATTGAAGGATCAACCTCATACTCACTTAAGGTCGTGTCTTCAGATGCACTTGGAGATAAAGAAGATTGATCACACCTTTCTTTCTTGTAATTTTTGAAATATGAAGGAAATTGATCTTCAAAGAATTGCATCAAGAAATGATCTTTCTTTTTAATTTCTTCTTTTAAATTTGAATTTTCTTTCTCCAAATCAAACAAGGAATCCTCCAAAAAATGAATGCGATGTTCTTGTACCTGATTAGTTGCTTCCAGCTCTGCTACCTTCTTCTGGATGAAGTTATACTTGCTGAAAAGCTCGAATATTGATTTATTTAATATTACCAAATTAGCATGATCATCTACATTTGTAAATTCAGCTTGTCCAGATGACTCAGGTTGACTTCTACTTGTAAACAGTTGTGGTCTTACTGGAGTAGGTGTAGGTGAGTCATGTTTGGGTGGACTCGACATCCCCACTGGAGAAGCAGGCGTGGTTTCAGTTGACTCGGCAGTTGTGGGGCATGGTACCCTATTAGGGCTTGCCTCCTTTATTGGACTGGATGGTGGAGAAAGATGAAACAATAAATCTTTCTCAGCATCAGTTATTCCTTGCAAATCCGTTAGTATCTGCAAAAAATATAACATTTCATTCAATTAAAACATAAAAACATATAATTTTAAGAAATAGTTGAATTAAAAAATGTAGTTTACATACCTCATGTTCTTCAAGATTAGCAAATATATTAATAACTTCTTTCTCAGTGTAAATGAAGTTGCCATCCCAGCGAGTAAAACGAGGCCGGGAAATATCATCCAGTACAGCATGTATTGTTGTATGTTCAAGAAACCAAATCTGTACAAATGAAGGTAATTTATGATTGCTTTAGAATTTGTACAATAATCATATATTTATTGAACAATAAAACAGTACTCACAATTAAAATCATTACAAAACCATTTACATATCCCAAACCCATTCCCTTAGCTTTTTTGGTTGCAACAACATTGAATTCTTCAACCAGGAATCCTCTAATTGATTCTGGCCAATTGTACTGATTAAACAATTCTGGCCTGTTGAGAAGTTCAAAGATGGAAACTGGAATCCGAAAGTTAGCCATCGGGAAAAATATATTTGATAGCAGGTATAGGAGGAAGCATTTCACAACGTCATCCATTCTTGTGCTACTATCCAACCTCTCAATGTCGTGGCGAATGTCATTTGATGTTTTGCCACTGCGTAAAATCAAATTGTTAATAATGCTATTAATTAATAAAAATCATTTAATTATAATTACTAATATTAATGTTCGGTACTGCGCAGTACCGAACATTACTGCTCATAACAAATCGCAACATTGCTCGGTACAGATCAATACCGAGCAGTACCGAGCAATACCGATCAGTTCCAAGCATAACAATTAACAACTCTGCTCGGTACAGCTCAATACCGAGCAGTAAAGACCAGCACCAAGCATAATTATTAATAATTCTACTCGGTACAGATCAATACCGAGCTGTACCGAGCAATACCGAGCATAATTATTACTAATGCTGCTCAGGTATTGCTCATTACCGAGTTGTACCGAGCAATAACTTCCTATACCGAGCAGTACCGCTCGGTATACTACTCGGATACGCTTCAGCATGGAGCATTTCCGTGCTATACCGAGCAATACCGAGCTATACCGAGCTATACCGAGCAGTACCGCTCGGTATAGATCAACATTGCTCGGTACCGAGCAATACCTAGCTATACCGACAAATTCCGAGCAGAACCGCTCGGTATAGATCAACATTGGTCGGTACTGATCAATATCGAGCAATACCGAGCAGAACCGCTCGGTATAGTACTCGGATACGCTTCAGCACGGAGCTGTACCGAGCAGTACCGCTCGGTACAGATCAATATTGCTCGGTACAGATCAATACCGAGCTATACCGAGCAATACCGAGCAGTACCGCTCGGTAAACTACTCGGATACGCTTCAGCACAGAGCTGTACCGAGCATGGACCTGATCTATACCGAGGTAAACCGAGCAATACCGAGCTTCGTAAACCCTACCATATATATATTGAAGAAGTCACTAACCTGAGGCATTGTAAAATAAAATCTGCAGAGCTTGAAAATTCGCAGAAATGGAAGAAGCTGAACTGCCGGTTGGAGAAGATGAAGTATATCGAAGCGTATAATGACTGAAGTGAAAGACGGTAAGGTCTGTTCGAAAACATAGCCGTTTTTTTCGGGTCCGCGCAATAATATTCGGGTCCACCGCTCGGGCCATTAGTTTTAAATTTCGCACGTGCCATATACCCAATAATCGCCGGGTCGGGTTTCGGGTTTTGTTGCTGCCAGATGTCGCGTTATAAAGGCATGCCGAACGTAGAGATGCGTCAGGTGGGAGGAGGCAATAAAAATTCCAACTACAGTCCATCGAACCTTCGTCGCCCACTGACTAAAATCCCTAAGACCTTCGTCGCAAGTCAACTACAATCCCTTCAACCACCGTCGTCAGACTACGATCCTATCAACCAAATGAACAAATCAACTCTCTTGAGAACAACTCTTATACTATCATATTCTTCCAACTCCCACAATATAATGCACTCTATATGATAAGTATTTTCTACATCAATCCAAGACCTTCCCCCAAATGAAGAGTCTCTTTTAAAATCAATAATAAACACTAGTAGAATCAATTCAACTTGGCAAGACCTCATGCTTTTTTCCCTTTTTAGGATTTTTCATATAAAAATATTAGTGTCTCTTATGACATTTGCACCATCTCTCTTATCTTTCTGTGTGTTGGATCTTCATACAAAGAATGAATGTTAAACTTATATTTATCTATTGTCACGAATGTTCCAGGACGCAACAAATTAGACAACGATTGTCAGAATATTATAGTCGAATGAAAAGATGATAGTATTTAGATTATCATAAAAGTAATATTGGTCAGACTATGACAACTCTGCCATTGCAATCAAGGATGGTTGTTGCTGACGATGATCATGAGTATCAAGTGTCTAGTAAAATACTAAAATCCTTCAAACCTCCAAGGCATCGCCCAACACACAGTCCACTTCATATTGAGATTGAAGTAATTTATGATTTTCGTAAAATAATAAATTGATAAATTTGGCCAAAGTTCAATAATACTTCATTGGACAGCTCATATCAAGCCCTTTGATCATAAATAATTCATTCAACACTTAAGTGTCGTACTTGATTCATAATTGAATAGTCTTAGGCTCATTTGATTCAACTCGTCGAGATGCTCAAATTAATTATAAGCACATAGATTCGAAGATTGTGATCCTTTAATTTTATTTTTTAAATATATTTCAATTATTTGATTTAGGCTCAATTAGACTCATATCAGATCACATTTTGTGTCACAATAAGATGATCAATTTGACTATAAAACATGTTAAAAATAGAATTCAAAAGATTCTAAATTTAATTAAAAAATTTAATGTTATCTCCAAATTCATATTTGAACGGATGAATTTTCCGATCAATAAGATTTATTAAATCATTTTTAAATTAAATTTGAATTCTAAAGGTTGCCAAATATCCTTATTGTATTAGAAAATTGTCACCATTATTGGGGTCTCAAAATTAAGCAAAGATTAATAGTATTTATGTTGACTGGTTGATTGAAATAGTTGGTCTGATCAACGTTAAGATAATTTAATTGATATATCATCAAAAAACTTATCTTGATCGAGCATGAATATTGAGGCAAAATCAAGTTGCGATCTTCCGAAATTAAATATGGAACCATCTGAACTCCGATTTCAACAAACTTACAATCGAACTGAACATCTCAGAGCCGAATTGGATCCAAATCAAAGACCTGAAGAGCATTTGAAAAAGTTCAAACCATAAATTGGATGACCAAACATTTCTAAATGTGACATGCTTATAGTCAAATCGAGCGGCTCAACGAAATGAATCCAACGAGCCCAAGATTATCAAATTCTGATGTCACTAAGACATTCAAATGCCCAGATCAACATCGGCTATCTATTCAAACTACTCCCAACTTACCCTTGATCTCCTAATGCCCTAAAAGAAGTAAATACTAATTAACACAATGTTTTACTACACTAAATAAAAAAAAAAAATTGTGTGTATATAAAAGAAGTTCCCCATACACTTTTTTATTTTTCATATGTAATTTCAGTACAGAAAATCCATATAAGCAAGTAAGATGATTCCATAAGGTGGAGGACAACATGTGAACCATGTGAAGCTTAATCTAAAGATCAAACATGACATCTCAATTTCATGTATAGAATTATATCCAAGTTACAATAAACAAAGTTAACTATATTTACTCTATAAAATAAGAAAATTTAAGGTTAATTTGAAGCCCAAGATAACGTACAGGGGTGGAATCAATCCTAATTTTAAGTGGGTGCAAATTAAATATAAAAATAATAAAATAATTAAATTAATATATATATATATATTAAAAAATTATAAATATAATATTATGAAAAGTTGTTTTAAATTTTTTTCTGAGCTTTATATTTGATCTTTTTTTTTAGTTTCCAAATATAAGAACAGGAAAAAAATGTATATCAAAATCATTACCATGTTTTTAGCCTAAAAAAAAATTAAAAAAAAAAATATTGCAAAAACAAGAAAAAAATATGCATAATTGATACTCTTAATCAAATCCTACATATTTTTTTGCAATAATTATGTCACTTTCAAAAAGTATTTCTATACTAAAGTTATTGCATAGAAAAACGAGCCTTTGCTACTACCCATTTTCATAACAATTAAAAAATAGAGAATATATATACAATGTGAGAGGATAAAGTTCAAAATGCAATATATGGTAGAGATGAATCAAGCTTTAAGAATCAAATGGCTCAAATGTAAAGAAGACATCATCAATGGTAGGTATGGGAAAAAAGGCTTTTTAGAGGGGCAAAATTAATTTTTTAGGAGGCCAAAAATGATTTTTTACTCCATCTTCACCAAAAAAGGAAATTAATTACCCTTGTAATTATTTTTGTTTATACATGGGTTCATATACACTAGAAATAGTAAACCCATGGGGAAAGAAAATCTTCTTTTTTTTCCTTTTTATGTTCTAGATTAGTATACAAAACCGGTATGTACAACTGGTATCATATGGGAGTAGCGAAAGAACACCAAAACCAAAATATTAGCTCATTGCTGATCTCCCGGGCCCACGTGGCATTTTCTTTGATGAAGCTGAAAAGAGCAGAGAAGGTTAGAAAATGCAAAAAGAATTTTAAATAAAAGCAAGAGAAAACAGAGTGTTATCCATACAATCTTCAACATCTTTCAACTGGTAATAGTGGGGAGCAATTTCAACCAGCCAGTCTGGCTTCAACTCAGTAACCTGCACAAGGTTACAAGGAGAGTTCAGTCATACTAATTCATGATAAATTTAACAATAATTTATAAGTGCACAAAGTATCGTTAAGTACCTGTCACATGTACTCTTTGGTGGTAAGCACAAGTTCATGGTAAATAACCCAGCGACGTAATTCTTATAGGAAAGAGAAGAAAAGTTGTCTTCAAAGTACATCTAAATTCAAATGCACGCTAGTTTTCTTATCCAGAGTTTTCTAACTTGAAATGCAAAATATAGAATATAACATAAATGAAAGCAGATGAAAACGCTAGGGTGCTTAGTTTACTTCTGCGGCTGACTTAGGATTCGTTTGGAATGATTTTTTTATTACTTCTTAAAACAGCTTTTTAGTTTAAAATTAAAAATTTTGAACTAAAAAATTACTTTAAGTAGTAAAAAAGTCATCCCAAATGAAGTCTTAGATGTTTTATTATATTTTTTTTCTCTAAACGTAAATACAAAAATAAACGTTATGGAGTAAGAAAGGACTTCTAAGAATGCAAGGAATGTTGCTTGCCTGTGCCAGGCTGGAGCTTGGATGTATGTGAACTGTTTGTGGATTATTAACAGTTCGGTACGCACCAGTCTTTTGGAGCCTTGCAGCATGATGAAACAATCCTGAAAAGAGCTTTGATGTCACAAATTATGCGTAAGAAATAGATAAAGATATCAACATAACAAAAATAGATTTTATGTCTGATGTTATAGCCTTCTTGATTGCATCCAAATTGAAAAAAAAAATGAAACAATCTCAATCTCAACTTTTTCCAAGAGACCTTCTAGCTGGTCTCTGATATCTCTGGCTCGTTTCATACTGCGGACCTGATTTTAATTTGAAGTTGAAAGTTATCAAAGAGAGCATCTTCTAAAATCACCTTCTAATTCAAAAATAGAGTATTATTCTAATGATCAGATTGGCAGAATATGTTTACAATGGACGATGGTGTTAGAGCGATGATAATGGAATAGGCCTCAATTTTATTTTTTATTATTATGGAC
Source organism: Dendrobium huoshanense (assembly GCA_016618105.1). Classification (NCBI taxonomy): domain Eukaryota; kingdom Viridiplantae; phylum Streptophyta; class Magnoliopsida; order Asparagales; family Orchidaceae; genus Dendrobium; species Dendrobium huoshanense. Next base: position 20,449,343 of record CM028359.1, on the reverse strand, counting down.
TTGAGAGAGCATTGGAGCAATGGTAATGGAATATGCCTGGATTTTATTTTTTATTGTTATGGATTCGGAACGAAATCCTAAGAGAGGGAAGTTTATGAGAGGTAGAGAGAAGAGCTAGGTTTAACAACTGTACTTTATCTCTCAATAATAAAAATTACGTAAAACACTTCATTTAATCTTTTTAAACTACTGTTACAATCTTAATTGCTAATTGTTGGCATAGGATCTAGATTTTAAAGCTCAACATTGATCATGTTTCAACCTAAAGCTTACTTGAATATGAGGAGGTTTATGTGTGATATCATAATAAAGTTTCATAACCAATTATAATGCCAGAGTATTAAACTGTTTGCTAGTGGTGACAGATAGCCTTATATGTCGAATTCTAGATGTTGTTTTGGGATAGTTGGCTTTTTTTCCATGCTGAAAAACTTGGTGCAAGTTTCACATGATCAGCTGAATCATGTGACTGCATATGATTTGTGACATTATCTTTCAACTTTAAAGTATGATGTGCTACCCTCAGATAAAAATACATGTTTGAGTAAATGTGTTGTTTTTTAATAATGATAAAACCTCATTAAGTAGCCTTGCTTACATCAGGATTTTTTTCAAGTTATTGTTAAATTATTCTGCCAATCTGATCATTAGAATAATACTCTATTTTTGAATTACAAGGTGGTTTTAGAAGATGCTCTCTTTGATAAATTTTAACTTCAAATTAAAATCAGGTTCACAATATGAAACGAGCCAGAGATATCAGAGACCAGCTAGGTCTCTTGGAAAAAGTTGAGATTAAGATTGTTTCAAATTCTTCCAATTTGGATGCAATCAAGAAGGCTATAACATCAAGCATAAAATCTGTTTTTGTTATGTTGATATCTTTATCTATTTCTTACGCATAATTAGTAACATCAAAGCTCTTTTCAGGATTTTTTCATCATGCTGCAAAGCTCCAAAAGACTGGTGCGTACCGAACTGTTAAGAATCCACAAACAGTTCACATACATCCAAGCTCCGGCCTGGCACAGGCAAACAACCTTCCTAGCATTCTTATAAGTCATTTCTTACTCCATAACGTTTATTTTTGTATTTACGTTTATAGACAAAAATAAAATAAAGCATCGAAGGCTTCATTTGGGACGGCTTTTTTACTACTTAAGGCATCTTTTTAGTATAAAATTTTTAATTTTTAAACTAAAAAGTTATTTTAAGAAGTAATAAAAAAGTCATCCCAAACAAAGCCTAAGTCAGCCGCAGAAGTAAACTAAGCACCCTTAGCATTTCCATCTGCCTTCATTTTTGTCATATTCTATATTATGCGCTTTAAGTTAGAAAACTCTGGATAAGAAAACTAACGTGCATTTGAATTTTGATTTACTTTGAAGACGACTTTTCTTCTCTTTCCTATAGGAATTGTCTCGCTGGGTTATTTATCATGAACTTGTGTTTACCACCAAAGAGTACATGCGACAGGTACTTAACGATATTTTGTGCACTCATAAATTATTGTTAAATTTATCATGAATTGATATGATTGAACTCTCCTTGTAACCTTGTGTAGGTTACTGAGTTGAAGCCAGACTGGCTGGTTGAAATTGCTCCCCACTATTACCAGTTGAAGATTGTATGGATAACACTGCTTTCTCATGCTTTTATTTAAAATTCTTTTTGCATTTTCTAACATTCTCTACTTTTTTCAGTTTCATCAAAGAAAATGGCATCTGGGCCCAAGAGAACAGCAATGAGCTAATATTTTGATTTTGGTGTTCTTTCACTACTCTCATATTATATCAATTATACATACTGGTTTTGTATATTACTCTAGAACAGATAGGAAAAAAGAAGATTTTCTTTCCCCCTGGGTTTACTATTACTAGTGTATATGAACCCATGTATAAACAAAAATAATTAACAAAATTTGCTGCAGTCAAAAGCTGCAACGCTGCTAAAGTGCAACAAAAACAAGAATGTATAAAATAATTTATAGATAAAAGGTTAATGTTATAATGCAAATATACATATATACATTTAACTGAAGGAAAAAAAAACCTAGCGTGCAAAATGGGTGGTCCTAATGGCATTCGAAAACTACAGTTTCTTCTGTGTTATCTCCATTTTTTTGTCTGGTTATTGGTATTGTCAGTAAACCATTTTGTTAAGTAAATGCATTTTATCATATGCAGGAGGTCGTCATTGGTAGTAAATAATATATCTCCAAAATTATGGGCCTCCTAAAGTCACAACCAGGCCTATCTTGTTACAATCTGTTAAAGTGGGAATATCTCATTATCTAGAATAGCTTTAGCAATAAGCTACTGATAGAAATTGCTTGTAGAAGTTTAGGAAAAGTCTTGGCTGAAATATAATTTCAGCAATTTTTGAAAACCAACAACAAGGAAACCATGAATAGAACACACAATAATACTCTTTTATTGAAAGTTTTGTGAAAAAAAAGACAATATATAAGTGGATCTTCAATTGGAGAGGAAGATACAGCTCTCACAAATCTATAGCCGCTGGCTAGAGCTCAAACACCTTAAGAACAATTTAATTTCAGCAAGCAACACAACCCTAACACTAAGAAAAACCCCCAACTTAAAAGCATACAATAAAAGAAAAATATCCAAACAGCCCTCAAATCAGCCCCCAAAATCTGCCCTATTAAATTAGAAAATATGTCCTAATTAATCCCCTCCAAATTAGTCCCCAAATATGTCTTATTCAATTAAGAAATATTTCTTAATTAATCCCCTCCAAATCAACCCCCAAGAGAGCCGGTCCTTACCAGCAGGACCGGTCTAGGAGGGACCCTATCTAACAACTACATAGAAAAAAACTGCCAAAAGACTAAACATTGAGTCAAGTGGTGGAGAGAGAGTAGAATCCAAGTAAGCAGACATAGGCTTGAAATAGTCAATCTCGTTGAAAACTAGATTTATGTCAAGATTGCCTAGAATTGTCAATTTTTAGGCATTATTTTTAATATGTTGCATAATTTTAAAGCATTAGACTCAATTAGTTCAATGCTCTAATCAAGATGAAAGCCTTTTTGGACTATAGACAATGACCTCGTCACCATACATAAACTTCACATACCTCATGTTCACATTGAGAAAAAGCTAATAATTGTCATAGTTAATAGCTAGCTTTTGGTGAATATCCTCATGAATATCATGCATACATTGTACAAATGACTTTGAAAATGTGCTAGGCCTTATAAAAGTTATGCAAATTAGGAGAGCTCCGCACTTCTTTATAATGTTTATGCTTTAAGCATAAGGATTAAAAATCTTAAAGAATAAAGAAATCATGAAAAGAAGGGGCATGCCAATCTTAATAAAGTCACCTAGTTCAAACTCTCAGAGCAGTAAACAAGATAGGTAGTTCAAATATGTTAATTAACTAATATTAAAACAAATCTAAAGATTAATAGATCAAAAAATAAATTAATTGAAAAATAAATAATAAGTCACTCTCCTTTTCAAACTCGACTCACATTTTTCAAATTGATGACCAGGTAAGAATGATGGCAAATCAAAATATACTCAAATAGTTATTTTAAAACATTTTAAATTTATTTATCTACCATATTCTCAAAATTCTACACAAGAAAATGTTTTATTATTCCATGCAATTCAATGCATGATTTATATATTTGTATGTATGTCCATAAGAAAAAATAATATCATGCAAATGATATTTTTTAGACATATTTTGTTATATTACGGAGCACAAAAATTAACAATATATGTAGTAACTATGATAGGAAACGTGAATGGAGGAAAATAAGAGTTGGATTCTAAAATTAAAATAATATTTTATAATGAGTTAAGGTGGCAAATTTGTGCGTGATTTGTATCCACTTTGTGCTTGTTTTGTATCCAAAATACATCTTAGAAGCTTCACAATTTTTTTTTTTTGAAAATTAAAATTAGATATGGTAAATGGAGCACGAAAAAATGTCCCGAAGTGATCAAGTGTCTAAGCGAATGACATGATTTAAGAGCTCTTTAAAAGTGCTTTTGCTCATAGCTAAATTACACCTTTAACAATTCTCATCTTCCAAAAGAAGAGTGAAATAGCATTAAATTTATGAAAAGAAAATGACCAAAAACGAGCATGAAGATTGAAAGAAAAAATAATCTTCAAATGTAAAATTCCATTAAAATATACCATTTTCCCATCCTTTGTATAACCAGCTTCATGAAGATATTGTGGCATCTGAGTAGTCTTTCTGGAGCCAGTTTCTCCGACAATAACAAGTATCTATCAAGATAAAGAAGGTAAAATATTTAGTTAGATGTGTTACTGAAAGTTTTATCAATTCAAAAGAAAGTAAGATCCAAAATGTGAATCGCAACAATTCAACCCAACAAAAAAAATTTATTATTGCAAATTAATCTATGCAACACCTTCATAGCAAATACAAAATTATATCCTAAAGAATTAATTGAAATTAAAATTTAAAATTAAATAATGCTTGTCTTTGTTCAAATCTTGGGCCTTAAAATGCAAGACCAATATTTTTTAATTGTATCTACAACATTAAAAACTTGTAAATGGTGCTTTGTCATATTTTAATGATGACTTGATCCTCAATTAATTATGTAAAAGAATGAAATATTGGATGAAATGAAGATTTCAAAGGCTGGAAAGCTCAAGATTTATTGGTTCCAGTTAAACTTGATTAAATATCTTTTGTGATAACCAGACAAGACAAAATACAGGAAGCATAACTCAAAGGAACTCACCGAATATTCAAAATCAATGACATATATGTGCTGTACACTCAACTACAAAGGATCTGCATGTACTCAATCTTACCTCACACATGAAAGTGCTTTTCGGCTCACTTCTTCTTTCTCTCAAGCTTGAGAACAGATAGATGTCTTAGGAAGCAAAGAAAAATGGAGGGAAGAAAGCTTACCTCCCGATTGAACTGCCCTCTTTTGCTCTCTTGTGTGCCATTTCTTGGCTGAGCAAACCACAGCAGAACGGACGTATAAGGCTAGGGCTGGCGACTAGAGCGAGTAATGGCGCCAGAGAGCAAGCCGGAGAGGGAGACGTTCAGTCCTAGGGTTCGCAAGAAAATGGGAAACGGGAGAGGAAGTGGAGTTCGGCTTCGGGCTGGTCGAGCGAGAGAGAGAGAGAGAGAGAGAGAGAGAGAGAGAGAGAGAGAGATATAGATAGAGAGAGGAGGGCGGAGCGGCTTCGTCTTCTCCTGAAACCCGCGAACTAGAGGGAAATCGGGGAGGGGGCTCGGACTCTTAGCGTCTGCCAACCTCAGAGAGAGACCGAGGAAGAGCATAGGGGCTTCGGGCTGGTCGAGAAAGATAGAGAGAGAGCCAGAGAGTACCAATGCCTTGTCTAGGGCAAGCCGAACCAAGAAAAGGGCAGGGCGAATCCGTGCGAATGATGAAAAACCGAAGGGTTCTACCAGGAGAGTTGCGAGAGCTTGCGAGATAGTCCCGTGCTTCGCCTTCTCGATCCCGCCTTCACACCCAAAAAAAAACAAACTTTGCAGCATTTTTTTTTTTTAAGGAAAGCCAGAACCAGCCCCAAAATAGGAATTTTTATTGCCTCAGGTTACCTGACGTAACGCTATGTTCGGTATGGCTTAAAGGCGCGACACTTGGCAGCTGCCTTTACCCGTAACCTGACCCGACGAAGATTGGGTATATTGCACGTGCGAAATTTAAATTTGATGGCCCGAGCAGCGGACCCGAAAAATATCTCGCGGACCCGAAAATGCCGTATAATTTTCAAACAAAGATTACCGTCTTTCACTTCATTAATCATTTTGTTGTGTATACTTCATCTTCTTCCACCGGTGTTTCTTCTTCTTGCGATCCTTCATCTTCTTTCAAGTTTCAAGGTCTTCGTTTTTTCATCTCCTTCCAAGTTCCGACCTCTCACTATTTGCGTTTACAATGCCTCGGGTTAGTTATTTTTTTTATAAACAATGCATCCTCTTATTCCTTTTAAATGTTTAGGGTTAGGTTTTACCAAGCTAAACTCCAATACCTGCTCCGGCATATTTAAAAACAAATTACCGAGCAATACCGAGTATTACTAATAGTCTATACTGCTCGGTATTGGTCAATAATAGTTGGTATAAGCTAAGGTTAAAGCTCTGACTGCTCGGTATTGGCCATTAATGATTGCTATGAGCTAAACTTAAAACTCTGACTGCTCGGTACCGAGCTGTACCGAGCTTTATTAACACTCGGTACAACTCGGTACTGGCCATTAATGTTCCGTATAAGATTGGCTAAAAGCTCGGTACTGCTCTGTACCGAGCAGTACCGAGCTTTACTAACAGTCGGTACAACTCGGTACTGGCCATTAATGTTCCGTATAATCTTAGCTAAAAGCTCGGTACTGTTCTGTACCGAGCAGTACCGAGCTTTACTAACACTCGGTACTTATCTGTACCGAGCAATACCGAGCTTTATTGACACTCGGTATTGTTCTGTAACGAGCAATACCGAGCTTTACGAACACTCGGTACTGCTCGGTATTTGCCAAAATTTGTTGGTATAAGCTTAGCTATGTGCTCGGTACAGAGCAGTACCGAGCATTACTAACAGTCATTAGTGAGGTTGTTGTACCAAGCATTCTCTAATTGTCTTTTAAACTCATTATTTGTTATGCAGAGATATACTCCAAAGATTCATTTTAGATGTCGAACTTCGACTTTTAGAGAAGTTTGTAATGTACTTGTTCGTAGATTTGGAGAACCCTTTGTTGAAATACTGAGGCTGCTGCAAATTAGTCAATTCCTTAGGATATCTCAAATGCCTCAGAATGTTCCGCTAATATACATGCTACTATCGAAGTGGGATATAAAGACTGAAAGTTTCATTATTAAAGGATAAAATCTACAGTTCACTTCTGATGAAGTTGCATTACTAATAGGCATGCCGAATAGGGGTATTATTTTTGACATTGGCAGTGTCAGATCTGCTGACAAAACTTTAAATGACATTCATCATGACATTGAGAGGATGGATAATACCACTCCAATGGACGATCTAGTGAAAGCCTTCGTCCTTTACCTACTATCCAACATATTTTATCTAATGGCTAACTTCTGCATTCCATCATCAATATTGGAACTTGTCGAAAATGTAGATAGTTTTATAACTTACAACTGGCTATAATCAATAAGGACTTTCCTAGTAAATGAATTCAATAATGTTGATACTAAACAAGCAACCC